>VZTY01006559.1:52672-90406 GCA_013400935.1 Turnix velox | reverse complement strand
TTGAATCTACTCCCTTCCAATTTACATCCATTACTTCTAGTCCTCCCATCACATATCTTAATATAAAGCGCTATTTCTGCCTTTCTGTAGGCCCCCTTCAGGTATTGATAAGCTACTATGAGGTCCCCTCTGAGCCTTCTCTTCTCCAGGCTGAACAACCCCAACACAAGCCTGTCCTCAGAAGGGAGTCACTCTAGCCCTTTGACCATCTTCGTGGCCCTTCCCTGGACCTGCTCCAACAGCTTAATGTCCTTATGTTGAGGACTCCAGAACTGGACACAATATTCTAGGTGGAGCCTCGCCAGACTGGAGTAGAGGGGCAAAATCACCTCTCTTGACCTGCTGGTCACACTTCTCTTATGCAGTCCAGTTGGCCTTCTTGTCTGCAAGCTCACACTGGCAGCTCATGTTGAGTTTTTCATTCACTGACACCCCCAAATCCTTCCCTTCAGAGCCAAGCCAGTCTCCACCCAGCCTGTATCTGGGCTTGGGATTGCCCCGGCCCAAATGCAGGACCTTGCAACTGGCCTTGTTGAACTTATGAGGTTGGCATGGGCCCACCTCTGAAGTCTGTCAAGGTCCCTCTGGATGGCATCCCTTCAATGGTGATGATTCTGATGATTATTTACTTTGTGTTGAGCATTCATATTTCTAAAGATGTGCTACATTTCTGCTGGTCCTGAATCACTAGGTCTCGCATCTCCTTTTTCAAAAATAAACTTTCAAGACCACGATTTTGCTAGGGCTGAAATATTCCTGCTGAAAAAAATAACCAGTGTCAAAAGAGGTCTTTTTATTGATGAGGCCAAAAAAACCACAACTCAAAGAAAAAAATCAGTGCTATAATACATGTAATGATATTTATGAGGTCTTTTGAAATGAGAAATAAAGATTATTTGCACAGCTAAAGAAAGCAAAAGTACCCCAACCTGATATTAAAACTGACTGAAAAGTATTTATATATTCTTGAACGTTAAAAATGCAATTTTACCATTACTCCATTCTGAGTAAAGGGCACAATAGCTTCTTCCAGAGGGCAATTGAGATTCCTTTCAAGGAGTTTCTTACATGGAGTTTCATACAAGGAGTTGGTCATCCTCACTGACTACACACAAATCTCTTTCACACAGCAAACCAGGAATGAAACCTGCAACTCATAGTCATGTTATGCCGTGTCTGAAAGTAGAAATGAAGTGGTTCACACAGACATTAAATCCAAAAGGCAAGCAGTTCTATGGGAGGAGACAGACCCTTGCTGCATATCAGCCCTCAAGTGGATATTTCCACCCTAGTTTCTGAAAGACTTCACCTGTCACTGAACAACTAAATCCCTAATTCCAATCATACATTAACCCGAAGAGTCCTTAGTCTAGGCAGAACTGAGTTTTAAACTGCTCCTTTTAGCCCAGCTTTAGTGCAATTGGCACACACTTGCAAGTCAACACCTCCTTTGCTGAGGGCAAGCTGTCCTGAATGCAGCTCACCTGCATGCACAGCAGGACATCTGACTAAGGGATGATTAATACTCTTAAAGAGGAATAGGATTCCACTTGAATATATCCATGTATAAGGCAAACATTTGAGGGCCATGACAATATTAGTGTAACCAGCTGTGTTAATATGTGTTAATTCATGTATTTCACAATCCTGAATCGCTGTAGATAACACTTTGTGCAGGCACTGCTGAATAAATGAAGTGTAAAAGGGTGGGAAATTAATTTCAATTCATCATCTCAAGGGGAGAATACAAATGTTCAATATGCAAAGTAGATTCATGCCTCTCTACCTTTGTGCTACTTCCTTTGGCAGAATTCTTACATATACACTGATATAGAGTAACTCTGATTAGTAAGACTAATTCCAGCTCAGCTTTCCTAGGAAATTCAGTGTGTTTCTATTTGTTGCATGTCTCTATTAGTTGCCAGGCCTCTCTTTCCAAATCTAGTCTGAATTATATAGTTATCAAATAAGTGAAAATATCAAGATGGGCAGAAGTAGAGCCATGCAAATAATACAACGGTAAAAGGGACAAGTAAGTTGGATAACTATACCGTGATATAGTCATTCTTTAGGTTGACTCAGAGGATACTGAAGTGTCATAGCACAGAGGCTCTGACTGAGGAAACAAAGTTTAGTTTCTCAATTATTCATGTATTGTTGAATATACCATTTAGTACTTTGAATTTTGCAGAATTATATCTAGTGTCTCAAACTTTGCTTGAACACTTTCTCATCTACTCTGAAGTAGATAAAGTGCCATAATTTCACCACAAGGTGTTTGCTTCTCAGGTGTCTGCACACCTTCCATATGGTAACAACAGAGCAAGTCCATTATTTTACCTTTGCTTTCTTCAATAAGGTGTAAATAATAAAGATACAGTAACAAAACAGCAGAAATACTTAGATTCAGAGGTTTAGCTTTGCCCCTTACATGAGAAGACAATTTTCTATTTTTATATTCAGCTACACTTAATAATACATTTATACTAATTTAGAAATTTATTTTAGAGGGATGAACAACTTTGCCTCCTCCTAGACAGGAGAAGCTTTAAAGAATTTGTCAGGACAGCTTAAAATATAAGGTTTTGAACATTTACCCCCCCAAAAAAAAGAGCCAAGCACTTAAAAAGTGATCAGGATAATGGCCAATTCTGTTCTGATAATATACTTGCTTCCATCCTTGTACTTCCAAGGTTGAAGTTCAACGATTTAATCCTAGCCATGTCATTCAACATCCTTCCTTCATTCACTTCTGGTTTGGTAGTGGCAACCAGATATACACCATCATGTTATCTGCTAGGTTTAGGAGCACTGGATTCAAAGCCACACTCAATAATCAGTGATTTTTAAACAGAATCTTCTATCTGCCTCTGGTTGAAGGGAATCCTGGTTCCACTATCAAGTTCTCCTAGAAGCTATGGTATGGTACATGGAAGATAGGGAACTGATTTGAGGCAGCCAGCACAGCTTCACCAAAGGCAAGTCATGCCTGACCAACCTATGGAGTTGGTCACAATGGAGTGACTACATCAGTGGACTGGAAGACCTATTGGCATCATCTATCTAGACTTCTCCAAAGCCTTTGACATAGTTCCCCATAACATCCTAAGTTGAAGATATATGGGTACGCTGTGTGGACTGCTTAGCAGACAAGAAATTCATTGGATGGCTCAGTGTCCAGGTAGAGAGGAGTGATAAGTGGTATCCCTCAGGGATTTATGCTGGGACTGGCACTGTTTTATTGCTCCATCGGTGATATAGACATTGGAGTCAAGTACACCCTCAGCAGCTTTGCAGATGGTATCAAGCTGAGTGTTGAAATTGACACACCAGAGGGATGGGATGTCATCCAGAGGGACCTGAACAGGCTGAAGAGGTAGGGGCGGGCCTGTGCACACCTCAAGAAGTTCAATAAGAACAAGTGCAGGGTGCTACTCTTGGGTTGAGCCAGTCCTTATTACCAATACAGACTGTGGGCTAATGTGATAGAGAGAGCAGCTCTGAAGAAAAGGACTTTGGAGTATTGGTGGATGAAAAGCTGAAAATGAGTCAATAGTATGTGCTTGCAGCCCAGAAGGCCAACAGTATCCTGGGCACAGAGAAGTTATTTTGCCACTTCACTCTGCTCTGATGAGACCCCACCTCAAGTACTGTGTCCAGCTCTGCAGTCTTCTGCACAAGGAGGGTGCAGAAAAGGCAGCGAGGATGATGCAAGGGCTGGAGCACATCTATGAGGACAGACTGAGAGAGCTGGGGGTGTTCAGCCTGAAGAAGAGAAGGGAGACTCATAGTGGCCTACCGGTATCTAAAGGAGGCCTAGAGGAAAGCTAGGGAGGGACAGTTTGCCAGAGCTTGGAGCAATTGGATGACAGGCAATGTTTTTAAACTAGAGCAGAGTAGGTTTAGATTAGACATTAGAAAAAAGTTCTTCACCATGAGAGTGGTGAGACACTGGAACAGGCTGCCCAGAGAGGTGATGGAGTTCCCATCCCCAGAGAGATTCAAGGCCAGGCTTGATGGGGCTCTGAGCGACCTGATCTAGTGCAAGATGTTCCTGCTCACTGTAGTGGGGTTGGACTAGGTGTCCTTTGAAGGTCCCTTCCATCCCAATGATCCTATGATTCTATGAATAACATAATGCTTAAGCCACTGCCTGTGCTGTTCTCCCCAGGCAAAGGACATAATGATAGCAAATTTTACTTGAAGAAAATTTGTTATTGTTGTGTTGTTTCTGGGAAGACAGGCCACCTCTTGGGGATGCCTTGCTCATATTACTCTAGATTTGGTATATGAAAAATAGCCTGAAGCACATCAGCAGATCTCAAATTCTCTCAAAGAGCTATCATAACTGCTGTAGTAAGCCTGTAAAGTGTTCAAAATCTATGGAGGAAGAACCATGACAAACTACATATCAATGAAACTGAAGCTTCTGCATTTGAAAAAAACACAAGCAACAGCATAATATAAAACTATGGTTTTATAAAGCAATAAATTTACCTTTAGGTTATGGCATATCAGTTACTTTGCTACTGACTAAATCTACTGACTAAACATATCAGCTGTCTACACAAATACGAGGGACACCCTGTTTCTGTTAGATCTTGTTCCAGTGCCATTTACTGTTCCGATGGCTTAATTCCAACAAATACCATTGTATCTTTCTCCAAAGTCAATCCTCATCTGCAGAGCTTAGCAGCTCTGCTCCTGTATCCCCACATCAGGTTACTACTACAACATGAAAAACTCTGTGGCCACAAGTGGTAAATGGCTGAACTACTACCAAGGAATTTTTGCTGGTTCAAATAAGTTCAGAAAATTTTGAAGTTTCAGTTTCTATGAAAGGCTGCAGTCATGATCAAGTATGATCAATTTTCACAATTCTTATGATATATGGGGTAATTTTATATCACCAGTCCCACATAAAGCTGATATTGATCTGACCACTGTATTGATCTGCAGTCACACAGATTTGTAGTCATGTGGCTAAGAATATTTAGATCACCTCTAATGGTTATAAAGCTATATTGACAGACCTTTGACCAAGGGAAAATACTCATGATGACTCCAAAAGGCCTTGGGCTTATTTTTTGACTGTGTTTCAGCTGGACTTAATGACACATGAAAACACCTCCGCTTCCTTAGACATTAAGTTCAGAATCTGTCCTTCATAAGATGGCATTTGGATGTAGATAAAAAAAACCCCATGCAATAATGAGGTGTGTCTGGCAAACCCAGGATATGAGTCATTTTCGCTGATCTTTGCATTATTTTTTTCCTACGTAGTAATTACGTGAAAGAAAGAAAAGAAGAAATGGTATCATAAAACAGTAGAAATAGATCCCCTTGAGGCTGAGTTTTCCTGTAGTCCATAAACAGTCAGAATAATCTCCCTCACCAATTAATTAGAAGAATCACAAAAAAGGATTAGTGAGAAGAATCAGAGGAAATCAATCACCAGTGAGAGGACAATTTGTTGACTAAGAATGATGTGTCTCCAAAGACCATGGCTCAAAAGTTCTCCCTTTAGGAGAGGCTCATTCTGCTCAGTTTCAAACCTAGCTGAACACATCAACTGGTGCTTCATAGTGCAAGCATGAAAGAGAAAGAAAGCTGAGGAATATCCATGTTTTAGAAACTACCAGCAAGACATTCAGATGCCAAGCACTGGAAGGTAAGCGCAATATTTCAGTGATTTTTATTTTCAGACTGGAGCACATACAGTGCAAGTCTCAAATGTTGATAATGTTATCACAAGTACTTGCATTTGGGTATTACTGTTGCATTTATGTATGTCTGCTGATAGAACAATTCTGTGCAGTGCTAATAAACATTTAGATTGAAGCCAGGTTAGGACAGACTGGTTATTGCTTAAGCAATAAATGTAAGCCTCGTGCTAAGTCTTTCAAATCTTCTATGACATGAAGAAAGACATAAACTTTGAATTAATTCTAATTACCCATTCATTTATCTGCCCTTCCAAGCCTTTTTTGATGGATTTTTCTGAAATACACTATTATAGGCCAGTCCACTCTCATATTATTGTCATGTCACATCCTAGGTTACTGGTTAGTAGATCCTTACAAACTTTCAACAGGTCAAGTAAACAGCAGAGATCCCAAAAATTAGTGTGAAAATTGGTATAACTTGTGTAGACAGCAAACACTTTTGGAACGGAGTATTTTTTTTAAAGGATAACAACAACTTCCTCTTCCTCTCTGTCCATGTCAGCTACAGAAGGTAGACTCACTTTCCTTGACCTCTTACATGAGATTTACATTCAAAGGCCAGGATGCCATCCAGAAAACATCAGATTTGCAGACACATCCAGAATTACTAAAGCCTTTTATATCACTCATTATTTTGCACTCTCTTTTTAGATAAAAAGTACACTGGAACAATTTCTCTTTTAGGTATGATATTAACTTCTGTAATATCATTCAATTAGCTTGTAATCCCACTTTTAACACAAGGTTCCCCTGATTCAGAGAGCTTTCTTCAGGAATATTCAGTGATTTGTATGTAATGCAATTCTAGTTACAAATTAAAATACTCACTTTTAAGGCACTGTTTACTGCTTTTGGCCTCCTAGAACAAGTCCTATTGAATTTAACAATATAAATTACACACTTGTACAAATAAATGTCTGTGTATGCTGAGGCACGTACTTTATGTTCATTTGGTTCCCTCTCCATTTGCCTTCATGTCTCTGATGATGATTTTGTGTATGCACTAGTGGGGACTTTTACAATTTTGCTGCTGGCTTTTGAAATTATTCTGTCATTTATTTCTGAAAGAACACAAATGTATGCATTTAAATCCTGTACTTGAATCCTTTTTCTAAAACAATTGAAGTGCTTTACACTAAGCACAGACATAATTTCAGTCAGTTGGAGTAGTCATATTATGAAAGTAAGATGTCCTTCCATGGTCAAAGGCTTTTTAGTGAAAAAGAGAAAGGCACCTTGTTTTCAAATGAAACTTCAAAACACATCATCAGAAGACCAGGAGAAACTACCTGCAATGCCAGAAAGATTTACCTAAAGCAAGCCACTGTCCTCTGCATTGAGCAACAGATGCATTTCAACAAGTTTCAATGCAGAATTTAATTTTTTAACTGGAGAAAAAAAGAATGCTAAAAGAAAAACTTTGCAACTCCAAATGTATTGCATTTATTTAAAATTTTGCTTTTAAGTGGGGAACAGATTCTTTAGCACACATAAAGGAAATAGATGTAGTACACCACATCTTCTGAACAACATAACTTCACACTAAATATATTAATGATTGCACTTCCTTCTACAAAAATAACACTAACGTAATAATGTAAACTTTTTTAAAAGCTGAAAACCTGTTTTAAAATTTCAGGAAACAAAATAGCAAACTTACTTTCCCTGCTGATGCAATAGCTCTCCTCAAGCTAAATTACACCTTGATTTATCAGTTTAGCAAATGGCATTAGCTCAGATACTCCAGGCAGCTTGTAAAATATCCTTTGCTTTACCTTTGAAATTTATGACACTAAAATCCTTTTTGATTAAGCTTGAGTTCATACAGTTGTTCATATAGTGTCTAGATAACAGATCCAGGGGTGCAATGAGAGTTTTTCTTTGCTTTTTTTAATGAATGCACAAAAGTACAATTTAATCTCTTTCATCAGGCTTTACCATTGAAACAGCAGACAGGCTAGGTCACTGTTGTCATGCTCCAGGTAGCAATGATCAAGAAGCCAGTGGAGATTAAATAAAAGATAGTTGCTCTACATGGCCTGTAATAATCTCCAGCCTTAAAAGGGAATTTTCTTCTCAGGGTCACGTACAGTCTCAGTCACAACAAGTCAATGCAATAGGTACAATTTGTTGCTCTACATGTTTTTAAAATAAACCTGCAGGTGCCTTACTTGGATCTATATAAATTTAGTCTTACAGAATAAGCCCATATCAGAAGTAGGTAACAGTGCAATGAAATATATTACAACCAGTTTCACTAAAGATGTAGAAATCACAGTGGATTTCTACAGTGGGTCAACTAAGAGCTTGAAGGGAGCAATCCGCATTCACATTTTAAAAATAAATAAGAAAGCCACTCTAGTCTGCACCTATCAGCAGAAAAAAAAATTTTAAGACTTTTTTTTTTTTAACAGCCCAGGTGCTCAACCCTAAGATAATTGCTGTGGTAATTGCTACCCCAGTATGTGTGTCAATCATTCTGCAGCTGAAGCCGTGAGAAAAACCCCCTTGTCTCCTACAGCCTCATTAAGAACGTGGTGCTTTCCAAGTTTCCTCCAAAGCCAAACTAGTAATAGTAGGAAGAATTGACCTTGAGAACACCACTGCCTCTAAGCAGCTTTTCTCCTGCTGCAGGGTGAAAGGAGAAGCATTTGTACCAGGAAGATTATTGCCCATCTAGCACAGAGGGACTTATCAAAGGGAAATGAATAAAATAGAAAAGAAAGAGAAGCAGGAGGGGTCAACATCTGCCTTTCAGCAACAGGTGGGACTTTCATCAGAATTATCTTGAGAAAATATCCTTGTAAATACAAGAGTGCAGACTACAACAGGAAACTTGCTTCCACCACTGCTAAAGCAAGAAAAAGTTTGTCAGATTACTAGCAGGTAACAGACAGCTTAATTCAAGGCTTGCTGCTGAAATTAAAGAGAAAAGAGAGTCTCATATAAGAGCACAAACAGCTAAAAATCTCAAACATATTCAAACTAGCATCATATTTTGGAACTGGCACTACAAACTGTGGTTTAATGATTGCTTTCAACTCTGCTAAACCAAGTAAATTCAGATGTAGCCTGTGTCTGGAAGCATTAGGAGCAACCAGAACAGAAGAGCAGCTCAGCACTCACTTTGCATGAGGAGTCTTTCTGATCAGCAGTGCCTTCAGTGGTGTGTTTCAATAGACATATATCAGTTTTAGCAATTCCACTGATGTCCTAATGCTTTTTATCAGACTGCTGAAATAAGAAGTAACTTTTTTTTGTTTTGGCCATTCAAAAATAATTGCTTCTGTTCTCTTGGCCATTTAAATCAGAAGAGTTCTGTATTTTGGGAGGGTAGAGGAGAGAAAAATATTAGTAATTCACTATCCAAAATTGTGCTTTCAGTTAGAGGATCATTAAAGCAAACCATTAGAATGCCTCTTCTGTACAGAAATACCTGCAAAGTCAAGAAAGTCTTCTGCATGATAGGTGCCTTTTCACACTTATATTCACAGTGGAAAGGACCTGTTTATGAGACTGATTCTGAGAAAATGACTGGATTTTTCCTGTAATAAAAAGTGACCATTTCTCTAAGAGAGCCCCTCTTCAGATGTATGGATAGTCTGAATATCTGGACAATTATATCTCCATGGTCAAAACAGGGAAAACCTCCCTGAGTGCAGATTAATTGATGGTTAATGTCCTGGACCATGTATTTTTTATCAAATGTGCTGCTAGCCTTTTATTCATTTTGTAGTTCCTTCTGAAGCACTATGTCCTCTTATTTAACTGCAAAGTTTTCTCAAAAATCTGAGTTCACTTAGCTGTGATCACATTTTCCCTAGCTTATGCAAGCTAATAATTTATTCATTTGCAGCACCATTGTCTATAAAGAAGGTATTTAAATGAAGTTAAAAAATTAACATCGATATTAAAATGTCAGATTTGACCAACAATTGATTTGACATCCTTCTTATTAGTAAGAAAATGCATTGCTGTTGTGTGAGTGCCATCAAAACCATTCAATTTTGTTCATGTAGTTTAAATTGGTTGAAACTGATATCTACAACACACTTGAAATATACAGAGATTAAATATGTAGTCTTTATGAGAATATTTCTTATCATACATTGACAGCTCTAGAGACTCAGTGAATAAGCAGGTACAAGAGGAAGATTCACAGAGCTTAATCTCCTTCTCCAAAACAGAAATCTTTCCTACAGTACTGACAACATCCTTGAGAACATTCCCATGGGATATAATCTTAAAAATAACTTTTAGTGACAAATAAACTCACCTGTACAGAAAGCATGAAGGAAACTGAAATTCCCCCTGATAACAAGTGATCAAACATATGATGTTTATTATTATGAAGGTCAAAAACAGTAACAGATGTGCAGATAAATCTTCTCCAGAATATTCTAAGCATAAAATTAGTATATTAAAATAATCATGCCTAGACAAGTCTTTTCTTATGATTAACATAATAGAGAGACAAATTTTATTCTTCAACAGAATTTCAACAACTCAGAACCACATTTGTTACCCTGAAAAGCAACAAATTATAGGTTAAAAAGTAAAAAGGAAGCAAGTTAGGAAAAGCCAAGAACTAGATTTTGCTCTCCATAATAAAAAAGCTTGTCCTTTAACCCTTTCATACCACAAATCTGAGAAGATAAATGCATGTAAAACTCATTTTCTGTTGCACAGAAGTGAAGATATCAAAAAAATCCCGAAAACCTATCTCTCAGAAGCACAGAAGACTGCTTATTACCTCCAAATGTGTCATACCTCTAATGATACTTGAGTAGTACCAGAAGAAAGATACAGTGAACTTATTTGAGTTACCATCTGTAAGGAAGAGCTGGAAAGGATAAAAAATTGTAAACAAAGCAACTCCATTCCTCCATACAGAGGAGAGCAAGAGCAGAGACACACCATGAAGAGCACAAGCACCAACACTCAGTGCCACCATCTGAAGTTGCAAAAGAGGGTCAAGCCATGTCTGTCTGGAAATGTGAGTAACAGGTTACCCAAATGGGGAACCTATGTCAGAATAAAGTGAGGTCCACTATACACACACTGAATAGTTTTCCAGCCAACCTACTCAAGAATGGTTGAGTAGATCAGTAAGGTTTAGCTCAGTCCTTGATGGCAAGTTTATAGTGGGAAACTGAGGGCTGTCCTTGTGGAAGGATAATAGGGGAAAACTGCTCATAGGAAAATTACACCTCAGACCCCATTTACTCTAATTCACAGTCTACAAGGAAAGGATTGAAGAAGGTGGCTGCCCTTCTCACAAATAATGCTTCTAAATACAAGAACTCTCTCCAGACTGCTCTGGTTCACTTCTCTTCCTTCTTGGTTTTGCACTTCAAAACTTGTTCAAACTTCTTTGTATGCCTTTCTGATTGCTCATGGAGAAAACTTTAAGGAAATAAATGCTGATCTTTGCCCATCTGCTCGCAGAGATTTGCAAGCAGAAAACAGTCAAGATGTAAAAAAGCTGAAGTGATAGAAACCACGCTAATGCCTGCTGTGGTATTTGAGGATCACTCCTAATGAGAATCACTTCCTCATTTCGATCACTGGTTGTCTACGAATTTCAGGAATGATTTGAAAACAGAAGGAGAGAACCCAGTTTAGGATTGCTCAAGTCTGTAGATCTCCAAAACTACAAAATTTAATTTTCTTGTTGTGTTCTTTTTTTCTCTAGGAGACTGCAAAACTAGAAATGTATTCAGAAATAAATAATCAAAATTCATTAGCAGATATCTGTAACTTATCACAACCCTTAATCTCACTCACAAATCTATCCATATATAGCTTTCCACAGCAAAATGTTAATTCATTACAATAAATTGTGAATTAATTAATTCTATTATTTTTTTCTTCAACTGCTTTTACTCTAAGTGCTATTGATAATACAGAACTCAGTTTACTTTTCATTTTGATCTTTAATATTGGGTGACCATGCAACACTTTGAAGATAAAACTGTTAACAAATCAACATATGATTAGAAATTTCCAGTAGTGCTTTAAAATAAGAAGCAGCCAGCAGGAAAGAGGCATGTCCATGTATTTAGTCATTCCAACAAAAACAGGATAATAGGCATCATGAGCAAAGAAGAGAGGGCTATCTGTGATTAGTATCAGAACTTGTGATCAGTTAAAAAGGCAAGAAAATGAGGTAAGAGAAATATCAGGTTATTTGGAAACAATTGCATAAACCATGAGAAATTGTTGGGATAATGTAAGGTGCACATTTGTATACTTATATTGGCTTTCATGCTTCCAGGTAACACTTCTGGCTTCATTGAGATAACTTCATCTTAATCCTATAGGCTTTCTTGTTAAACTAATTCACATGCTGTTTCCCACAAACTTTTCTCTATTTATTGGTACAAAAGAAACCCACAATCTGATTTGTCATCAGAACTAGGTTACAGTTAAACAATGTCTGTGATGGATCAGTATACGTTTAGTTGTGCCTGAACACCTACTAAAGAAAAAATGGAAAATAAAGTCACAATAATTCTCCATTATAAATCTTGCTTCCTTAGTTTTGCTTATCTGAGAGAAATCTGAAACTTGGCATGGATTCCTTTAATCTGTATTTAAATTAAAGCAGGTCAGTAAAGAAAACATTTAGGATGCAGTTGGACTCCAGTGTTTTCAGAAGGTTCACACAGATTCACGTCAACTAAAATAAACCATGAATTCTGCTCCTAAAGTTATGGCGCATTTTGGAAAGTTAAAGCCACTAAAAGCTTCCCATGTTCCACAATCTATAAATAAAAATAATTCATAAAAGAAATGGGGGTCTTCACTACCTTTATCAAGCCTAAGTATATACCATATAACACAAAATCACAGAACGACAGGGTTTGGAGGGGGACTCAGAACGTCATCTAGTCCAACCCCCGTATATACATGAATGATCTGTGAAGTTGAGCTACCCAGTTCTAATAACTACAATGAAACAAAGATAAACCAAAATATTTTCAGGCTTGCAAAATGTGATTGTCTGTGTGTCTACAACATGTTCACATTTGAGAGACATCTTAGCTACTGCTGGATTAGTTACTTTGTTGTGTTCTTTGTGTCACCCGCATTTATGTCACACCCAAGCTGTTTGAAACCGGCTGAGGTTTATGTAACCAGTCTTCACCCACCCTGTGCCTTTCTTTGTAAATGGACTCCACAGTAAATACATTGTTTTCAGCTTCTTTATTTCTTCCATAGTGCAGTTGAGAAGGCAAAATTGTGTAATGACAACACAGAATACAGACAATAGGATGTTCATAAACAGTATTTCAGAGTAAAGTGACACTGCAATCAGTTGAAAGAGATCTCAGATTTCATAAGAGTGACTTTAAGGAGCCAAATACGCTTTACCTAACTAACAGTGATGCAAGGGCAATTCAACTGTGTCCAGCAGTTTTGCTTTGCTTGTAGCTCTTTAAAAACAAAACCAAAACTGTACAAAAAATAAGAGGTGCGTATGTGGCATTCTAACATATATTTCTGCTGCCAAACTTGGGAGTGGTTACAATCCCACACATGTAATCTCTCCATTCAGTGGTACAAATTCTAAGAATGCTTATTTCAGCACTCATCTGTAGAAGCTGTTGATAATGAAAAAATGAATTACTGGCTGCCACAAAGGGTGTGGGCATCATGAGATCAGTAGATGCTTGTTGAAAGAGATTGCAAAATACTGTTTTCTGTCTTTTGGAGTAATTTTGAAAGCTATGAGAAAGTGGTAGAAGTTTTGATCAATTTTGGTGTAAAATTTAAATTTGATGGGGTTTCATTATAATTGAAATTCAAACTGGCAGATGTTACCTCAACAGAAATGTAGCCACTTTCAGAAAGTTACAAAGGCAGCATTTTCAGAAACATGCAAGTAGTTTGGGGATACCCTGTATAAAATTTTGCAGCAGGCTGTCACAGGAAGGAAACAGACCAGTCAGCTCAGCAGCATTATTAGTCCTTGAGATGAAAACCTAACTCGGGCCTCAGAGGCCATAGTATTCTATTTATCACCGTTAGGTCCAGCTAACTGATTATATCTCTCAGAGTAATCATCAAAATCGCTGTCCCAATGGAGTAATTTTTAGGCCTGATGGGTTCTGAAACTTGTTCAGTGCCACATGGAGGATCTTGGCAGCTCGTTTTAATGTAGCCCTTCCACACATTCATAGTCTCCAAAGGAAACCAAGAAGAGTTGCTTTGGATGGGGTTTGTGCCTTCTCATCCCCTAAAACGTTTGCATGCCCATGGCTGTAGCAGCATGACAAACTCAACATGAGTCACCAGTGTGCACTCGCAGCCAAGAAGGCCAACCAAATCCCGGGTTACATCAAGGGGAGTGTGACCAGCAGGTCCAGAGAGGTGATTTTGCCCCTATACTTGGCAGTGATGAGACCACACCTGGAGTATTGTGTCCAGTTCTGGAGTCCTCAACACAGGAAGGACATTGAGCTATTGGAGTGGGTCCAGAGGAGGGCCATGAAGATGGTCAAAGGGCTGAAGCAACTGCCCTATGAAGACAGGCTGAAGGAGTTGGGGTTGTTTAGCCTGGAGAAGAGAAGGCTCAGGGGGGACCTCATAGTAACTTATCAGTACCTGAGGGGGTCCTACAGAAAGGCAGGGGAAGGACTTTTTAATATGATATCGGATGCGAGGACTAGAAACAATGGATGTAAATTGGAGGGGGGTAGATTTAGACTTAACATAAGAAAGAAATTCTTTACAGTGGTGAAGCACTGGAACGGGTTGCCCCGAGAAGTTGTGGATGCCCCCTCTCTGGAGGTGTTCAAGACTAGGCTGGACATGGCACTGAGCAGCCTGATGTAGTGGGAGGTGTCCCTGCCTATGGCAGGGGGGTTGGAACTCGATGATCTTTAAGGTCTCTTCCAACCCAAACTATTCTATGATTCTATGATTCTAAATGTTGCTCACCAGTACCTGTGGCTTTGCCTCACTGAAGTGAATCTGCCAGAGCTGCAGTCACCACAGCACAAACACACCTTCTGAAAATTCCACTTTCACTGGACCAGTTGACAAACTAAACTCAAAGCAAACAGAATTGCAAGCTAAAGCATGTGACAAGCACACTTACTATAGTCTAGGCAGCTGTCTCAGGGGTGCTGGTTGCAGCTGCCTCCTGCACACACTATTCAGATTCTGCCCTTTTCTTATAGAGTTTTTAAAAACAGTGACATGGTTCATTTAGACAATATCCTCAAAAATGCTGTTGACAGTTTTCCAAACATTTGCTTCCTTTAAGAATTTATAGAATGATCTAAAGAGATTCAGCTCCCCATTATGCCTTATAAATGGAGCTCCGCTTTCTCAACAAGGTTAATTTGTGGAAGTCAAAAAGCTTACATATAACAGCAAAATCTTCCCCACTGTAATAAAAATATCCCCTTATTCTGGTCATTGTTTTACCTTATTCTAAGGTTTTTTAAAAGGCTTAATGTAGTTCAATTAAATTAAATGTGTGCTACAGGATCCCTGAGAAGAACCCTAGAATAACATGAATGAACACAGGAGCACTAGTTCTGTTTTTTACCATGAGGATACAGGGCATAAAATAAAAAATAAAAAAATAAAAAATTAGTTTTATGAACTAGATCCTTTCCTGTCTACCTCCTGTCATTAATAATACATTATAGTAATACTGTCTAGTATTATGTCCTACTATAACCCAAAAATAATTTTGTAACAAATAACTCCATCCCTTAAAGTGTAAAGTTATGAAGAGAATCTGTGATGATAATTGTGTGACTTTTTGCATTATCTCAGATACAATCATATATTATAATTTAAATGTATAACTGAATCACTGTAGAGTAGTAAAGTCCAGAGTCTGTTTCAAAATCCTTTCAGAGTGAGTGCATAGAAATAAATGTATCAGAACTAGTAAAATTCAGCGCTCAACTATCTTACATTTATTCATTCTTACAGGTGAGCCTGTCAGTACTTTGAAATCAATATTGTTTTCTCAACCAAACAAGTTATCTATTTCCTGTTTCTTTACTCAGTTGTAAGAATATGCAAGATACTAAGTAGTTTCAAAATAAAAAATACTGTTTCTGTTAAAAAAAAATACCCAGGAAAAACCAGTACAGACATATGGGAAGTTTTGTGCCTTTTAATCCTGCTGGACAGATTCTGTCCAAGAACTGAGTTTAGGGACTGAATTGTTCATTAATGACAAGGGGTCTGAGGCCTCACAGAGCTGCTGCATTTTCTTCATCTAGGGCCAATAGAAGATGCCTCAGATATTCCAAAATTATTCATTCCTATGAACAGCAATATAAAAATTCTGGGAGAAAAGGGGAGCTAAAGATCATCCATTAACTAGTAAACTGTAATGAATTGCTTCCAGAAAGCCTATTTCATATTCAATGAAATTCAAATGGTGCTTTTGTGCCAGCTTCACAAAACAATAAAGTACACGAACATAGCCCTCTTCTCCTCTCCACAGAATTTAGAGGGCTTGTGTATTGAGGACTCTATTTTTAGCTAATATGCCTCTTAAGAGTAATGTTCTACAAGAATTGTGGTTTAGCTCTTCCTTGGATGCATCTGGTTAGAAATTTTTAGAATTCAGCATGTTTTACAAGATGCAATACCTGTATTAAACAGACAAACTCAATTTGAGTTTGCCTGAGTTTTTTCAAGAGTACAATTGAATGTGTACAGATTTTGTTTATTATAGTGCCTGGTCTTCAAACATCCCTCTCCACATACATAATTCAGTCACAAAAAATAAATACCAATTTCTAAATGGATTTTCATTGAACACTTGTGATTTGTGGGACCTTTCCATGCCTTTGTAAAACTTGCCTTCTTCACAAGGAATGGCTAATACTTGACTAGAGACAGAAAATCTTCATCAAAAGATGGGAGTTAGCTGGATGTCTTAAAGCAAGGATTCCAAGGCAACAGATCTAAGGACAAAAACAATTAGGTAGAAATATACAAGATTCTCATATTGAAAATTTAGGGATGAAAAAATTGCCACTTCTGTCTACCAGAGACAGATAGAGATGAAAAAGGAACTTCTGCTTAATTAGTTCTCATGCTCCTAATTTGAATCACACATCCTTTTTACCTCACAATGAACTGGGAGAGCTCTAGAATTAAACAATAGATATTCAAACATCTCAGAAAGGCAAGAAAATTTCCCCTCTGAAACTGCAGAGTTCTTCATTTGGTTTAGTGCAACCCACAAAACACAGAGATAAATCGCTCTGTGTGTTCTTACAGATATTTCTGCTGCCGCTGTAAGAATAAATGCTGACAACTTTATGAATTCTGGAGATCCCAGGATAGAAGCTGCCCTGCACTCACAGGTAACTCTTTGCCAGATCCCGTCATCCTAGTCTCTTCTCCCCACAGCATGTGGGTCCCATATAGGACAAGCCACCAGTGCATAGTGCTGCCATCCCAGAAGATCACCAGCAGCTGTGACCTTAAGCCCAGCTCCTTTTATTCTTTTCTGACCTTGCTGCTTCCTGTAGCCCCATCTGAATAAAATAAAGATGTGAGATGTAAAGGAAGATGAACAGCTACTAGCCTGTGGGACACTCACAGTGTAGGCCTAGAGGGAAAAGGGAGGCCAGAAAAAGAAAGGATACTATGCTCAGACCTTTAAAGCAGACAATAACATAAGCTCAGTAGCTGACTTGGCTGAAAAAACAGAAGCATGATATCCTTCACATGCAAAATTTTCCCAAACCAGTGGTGCTGACAGACTGTTGAAGCCCATGCAGTTAAACTGAATGATTTGTCTCAAAACCCAGAATTGTCATTTATGCCAAAATCAAAGGAATTCTATACACTTCCCCTGACACCAGTAAGGGCCTTGTAAAACTGCCACTATATGTGTAACCCACCAACAATGTCAGTCAAGAGCTGTCTTTTCTAAACCTTAGTTTGACTTCCACACAATACCAAAAATCACTCATCAAGAACTTCTTGAGGACAAAGTACTGAGACCAGTCAGTAACAGAGGTGAAAGAGAACTACTGTTGCTTCTGATTTCTATCTGAATGCTACAGGCACAGGAACTTACAGCAAAATAATTTTCCAAAGTTGCAGAAAACTGGTATTGGAATTTCACAGTGTCCTGCATAGTAAAAGCTTACAGAGTTGGAGCTGTTTGATTATCAGTTCAGTGTCTCACTTTGATAATTATTTGTGTTAAGCCCTCATGAAGAGTCATTTACAAAAATATCCTTATTCATGTATCTTCTTCTCATGATACTGTGCAGTAAGTGACATTCTACTTGCAGCCCACCAAGAATTTATCCAACTGTGGTCTCGAAAGATGCACAGAGCAAGGGCTCCCCTAATGAAGTCAGCTTGTGGAAATGGTAACCTGCAAGTTCCTCACGGAAGCATGTGAGGAAGATAATACATGTTGTTGTCTTGCTTTGCAGGGCAATTTCCTTTTTTTAGTGGTCAGTCTCACACACACTGTTACTCCATTTGACTCATCTGCAGTCTCTCATAACACTTCTGCAGGAGTACACTGTAGTATGAGGGTCTTAATCTCTTAATGAAAGACTAGCAGCCTGCCACTTTTAATATGAATAAAAGCACAACTTATTTTGACCTCACTGAAATCCTTCACCTTTAAATGTAAACCTGAGTAAAACCGATGCATGCTAAACACTGCAATCCTTAGAAGAATTGAAACACCTAATGGAGGACTTTAATCAATATGTATATTATCAGAATAATATCATAGAATCACTGAATGCATTGAGTTGGAATATCATGCGCTAGAACAGATTGCACAGAGCCTCACTGAGCCTGGCCTTAAATGTCTCCATGAATGAGGCCTGAACCACCTCTCTAGACAACGTGTTCTACCCACTCTCATGGCGAAAATCTTCTTCTTAATGTCTAATCTAAACCTGCCCTGCTCTACTCTAAAACTATTTCTTCCCATCCTTTCACCACATTCCCTTACATGTACTATCTAAACCTATCTATAGATTTTAATCTTTATTCGAGGTGACAGAGGGTTTCTGGCTTCCATCTGAACACAGAAGCAGGGGTGAAAAGTGCAGACAAACAGCCTGTTGTCCTTGTATCTTGGTCCCTGAAATGACCGATATTGCCATTCCTCACACGAAGCCCAACTGGGAAAAGGATAGTTTTTAACCTCACAGAGGTCAAATGTGCCAAATCAGGAGACTCTCTCCCTCTTTGGGTCAGCCAGCAGTGCCTACTGCCAACTGTGGATATAGAATTGCTACCTGCTGAGAAAGATCATGTGTCTTTGGCTGTGTCTACAGAGACAGTGCTGGAAGCACTGCAAAGAGCATCAGTATCTGTTCAGGATGGCTCAGTCTCCATCTGAGCAACCAGAAAGGCCCATATAAGCCATATAGCCTGACTTTGGGTCTGTCCTCTGTTTCAAGAAAGAAATTCAGATGCAGCATTCATGGTGGTTTCTGCACAGATGCAAAGTTCCAGGGTCCACAGGCTGCTCATCAAGTCTGGAGAGATTCTTTTGAGGAATTTGTTTCTTATAAGGAGGAAATACTTACAATTTAACAGTTTCTGTTATTTTAGTCACATGGCTTTCTCAGTCTGGAAGTGTTTCAGAGCACTTCTCTCTATTACAGGTATCCACTAAAAAGGAAGAAAAACTTCCCTACATCTTTTTTTGCATGAAAAATTTAGTGATTTGACTGTTAAGAGTACTGAGCTGTTGATAAAAGAACTGCCTGATGCACATTTAAAGAGGGTGAAATGTCAGCAGCAAACTGCTGCATGATTAGTAAGTTCATGGGATAATGGGTGGCACATCAGAGAACTTTTTTCTTCAGTTACTATGTCCTTGAGTATAAACAGTTACATGAGTGTGAAAAAGTTACATTAATATGCACTCACTGAACCTGGAGAGAGGAATTCAGGTTTTAGAACTTTAAAGTTCAATAGAAGTAGTAACTATGATCAGTATCTCAAGCCACCAAACGTGCCAAGATAAAAGTTTCTGTCAGTGTATTTGTGGGCACTTCTAAAAGTGGGCTGCTTTGGACAATTGTAGCTTTAAATATTAGGTAGACATACAAGGCATTTGGGTTTTTTTGCATTTGTTGAAATCAAAGGCAGGTTTTCAGCAAAATAATACAGTTATTCTTTTAGTATTTTCTTATTTGTTCTCTCTCGTTTCATCTACAGTTTTAAGATTTGCTGGATTTCTGGATTTGCTAAGTGAGAAGAAAGATTGCTAGAACGGAGTTTTAGTTTAGAGTTTTGTTAAAGATACATCTTTAAAACATTTGAAAAGTGCGAAAGCTGTGGTGCCATGGACTTGTGAAACAAATCTGAAACAGAACAACAAAAAGCACTCCTGCTCAAAGAAAATGTCAGAATAAGTTTTTTTTTCAGTATTTAGCTTATGTTTACAGAAGACTATATAAATGCTAATGCACCTTGATATCCTATGAATCAACACTCACTTATAGCTCCAACTCTACTAGAAGGAAGGCATTGAGTTTACCTGGACTGAGCACTGACAATAGAGTATGCACTGACAATGTAAGGTGTTTTAACAAACAGTAGTAAAATTAATGTACACACTGCTTCCTAAACCCAGGGAATTTGCATCCAGCTCCTGTAACATGTCAGTTCATAAGCATAACCAAAATGAGGGAAAATTGTAAGATGCGTTAATACACCCCATTTTTAGCCTTGTGCTGCTGTAATTGCTTTTTCCATCTGAATAATTCTAGTGATACCTAAAAGCTATGATAGCCATTTGATCACTAAAATAATCACAATTCTGCTCCTGCTAGTGTCCTGACTCTGCACTTCGTAGAAGGTACTCAACCACCTTTGCACAAAAAAACTGCCCTTGAGGTCAGGAGGCTGTCTGGCATCAACAAGAGTTGTGGAGCAGTGCCTGGTAGACAGCAGAGAGATGGCAAGACAACAGTGATATTTGGTGTCCCCTTTCTCCAACTCTTCAATTGTTCCTGCTTTTTATTTTTTAAGAAATATCATAAAATCTGCTGAATGACATTCTAGTTGCATTCCTAAATCCATGGTCAGAATACTCCTGGAGTAGTCCTCCAAAGTCACTTTTAAAGCAAGTGGCAGCATTCCTCACAAAGTCACACTGCATTAATTGTAATTGGAAGCAAGGGAAGTCTGTTCAATGCATATGATTATTATCCACATCCTGGAAAACTCCTGCGCAACAACCACCAGAGCCATTGTCCCAGATGGACTGAAATCAGCCGTAATGCACTGACACAGGTGAAAAGGGATTTTCATTGTGCTTGGTGGTCTCTCCAAGCCTTGCTTGGTTGTGGAGTGGATCAGTGAGGCACTGCTTATGTGATGCTTTCCTCCCTCATCAAGCAAAAGTTGATTAAATGTGGCATAACTCATTTACAGTTGGCAAATGCATGGCCAGATATTTTGCAAGGCAAAAATAATGAAATTGATGGCTGTCCTGAGTCAGCAAACTTTCTTGTGGAGGACCATTGAGCTATCTCTGGCAGAAGGCATTAAAGAAGAGCAGTCCACATGTGGCACAATGGAAAATAATCCTCTTACCAAGACATCTGAAGATTTTATCTCAGTTTTGTGGGTTTACAATTGCCTTCTTTCAGTTTTAAACGAATGTTTCAAATTGCTGCAAGAAGACTGTACAAAAGAAGGCACTATGTAATTGAGTACAGAAGGAAATATTTAAAATTGCTATACATGAAGAACTGTACAAAAGAAAAAATATTTTTGCTTAATCACTATGTATGTTATAATAACATGCATTGGAGGTAAATGTAGTTAAATTGAGAAATTAGCATGGTTTTTAATTAGCACCACACTTCTCTCTGGTGTTAGCCCATTCACTTCTTACAACAGAAGTTCAGAGTTGTCTGTCTTGCGTGGAAATGTAACTTGGGTCACAAATGTATTATTACTTCTTTAGCTTTTCCATATTGTAGCTTTTAGATCAAACTTTTCAGCTGAGAGCTGAGATCGCAAGAAAAACACCAGTGGAGGGAAATCATGTGGGTTCTCCTTCCATGAGCAACAGTATACACAACCCATCTATTCCCCTGCTCCACTCCACAAGTGTTCACTGCTTTTAATCTCAAGCAGCTCAACAATGCACTTCAACAACTACATCTATCCTCTTCATCGTTTTTAGCACTGCATTTCACCACTTGTTGGCTATGACAAAGAATTAGATCCAAAAATTTGGCTGCATTTCCCAACTGAATCAGTGGATCTGAAATGCACTATATTTCCTACACAGACAAAACCGAATATATTTCTGTTAAAAAAAAAAAAAAGTTAAAATCGTTACAATGTAAGGATCACTGCTATTGCGAGGACTGTAGAAAGAAGCAGTGGTGCTACTATTTGACGCAGCCTGCAACATTAAGCTGGTGGTCCTTTAGGACCAAAGTGAAAGTGTCGAAAGCAGCATAAAGTGAAAGTGGCAGAAGCTGGGAGAGCACTCCACGCTTCTGGAAATCCTGCTGCGCTTGAAACGCGTGTTTTTACAGCTGTATGCACAATTGGCAACACACAACCAAACCAACCAAAAGACCGGGGAGGCGGCACTCGGGGGCGAAGCGGGGACCCGAAGAGGCAGAGGTTGAGCCCCCCCCGGGGCCGCCCCGCCGCCAGAGCAAAGCCTCCGCCCCGGGCCCCTTCCAGTCCCTTCCCGACCCGTCGCGCCTGACGGCGGCGCAGGCCCCGTCGGCTCCCAGTGCATCCCCCCGCGGGGCGGCCGGTGTCGAAGCGGCTCGTCTAGGGAGCTCGGAGGCCGAAGAGCGCCGCGTTTCCCCCTGCAGGAGAGGCGGCCCCGGCCGAAATTCCAGCGCCCGATGCCCGCACCTGTGAGTGGAGGCGGCGCGTACACGGGTTCGCAGGAGCCGCCGCCTTTTCCAGAGGTCAGTAACCGGCAGTTTTCCCCTGGGCGGGAAGGAGGTGAGTCTCCCGGCCCCGCCACGGACAGTATTCGGCTGCTTCTTGATGCGGGGAGCGGGAGCTCTGAGACTCATTTTGCCAGCTGGAAAGTACCTGAGGAGTGGAGGGTACAGACCGCAAAACTGAGGTGTTCTTAAGGGGAAAGGACTGTGCAGCAATTCAAGGTAATAGGCTTTCACAGAGCAGCTATCCCTTCTTATGGCTTTTTAAAAATAGCTTTTAGGGTCGGACCGTTGCATTTTACGTTCATGTTCAGGCCCCGTGCCGGTCGCTGAAGTATCTCTTCTTATGCATAAATTCAGGTACACTTTTTTTGATTTGCAAGAGGGGCTCCTCCATCATATTTAAGCGGATCCTTTATTTCTTGAAACTGTAGTTGGGGCCATAGTACAGTAAATTTCATAAGGCTGTACTCTTCTGAAGAAAAAGTTACAAACACTACAAAAGTTTGCACTTCACTGCTGTTCTTTTTCTGTATGTACAGTCTTTGTTTTGTCTATGAGCTAATGAAGCAGTATTTCTTTCAAAGTACCTCTTTTTTTTTTAATGCAAACCTGTAATTCTTCTGTGTTGGTGTATTTCTGATCCAGGCTGCCACTGACATCTTCATGAGACAAGATCTCTAATACTGAGATAAAATACGTCAGAGACTCAGGACCCACAATCTGTGGTTGGACAAAATCTCTGATTTTCAGTTTTTGTGTTATAAAAGAACCTCCGAAGCCTATTGTGAGGTAACTTTATTTTTCATCTCCTCTTTGGTATTATATCTGTTTAGGTCCATTTAGGCTTTTTTTAGTGTTGTTGGGTTTTTTTTCTTCAAAAAAAACCTTCTTAAAATAATTAATTCTTAGTGCTACTGCTTTATTTGCCCAGCACTGAGGAATACATAGATATAAGACATGATTTTCTTATAGACTATTTCAAGAGAGAGCTTGTTCTAGTGATGAATACAATACCATTTCTAAAAAGAAAAGGTTTTAATAACTTTTAACTCTGAGCAGCATCTGAGCCTATGTGTGGTAGGATTAAGTACAAACATAAGCAAAAAATCATACTTTGACCTGACTTGTCGAAGTTATTCCAAAGAGGCATCATCTTTAATTCTCATTACTTGACCTTTACTCTAAACCAGGTGTTTTCTGTCACCACGTAATTCTTTTAAGGCTTCCTTCATCTGGTCTAGGAAGTACTAAAGACAGATTAGATAGACACTTAAGGTTAGCACAGTTTGTATTTGAACCCTCAATTGAAATAAAATTTTGCTTCATAGGGAATGAGTTTTACATCGTTAAAGTAAAAAGTGGATTTTTGCTATCAGGCAAAACAAGGCCACAGCTGGTTTTGAGGCAGTAGTCCACTCATAGACAACAGCTTAACACTACATACAAACGCTATATAGAAACAAGGAAATCATTAAGTGCCTTTGTAGCTGTAAAGTTCGGAATCAATCTTAAAAGTTTAAAAAAAAAAAGAAAGTATATTAGCAAGACTGACCTCTGGTTTTAGACTTTATGGAAGTAGTTGAGGCAAGACTTTTGTCCTTTTTAAAAATTGACTTTGAAAAGCAAAGAGGCTGCTTCAAATGTTTGCCACGCAGGCAAGTTTCTAGTTCAGACACAGAAGGAAGATTTTTGCTTTAAGGTGATATGTATCAGTGTACCAGGATGCTTGGGCCCACAGCATAGAAGGACCCAACACAGCCCTGAGCTGCAGGAAGCAGTCCAGTCCCTCTGCCTGGCTCTGAGCAGTTCCTTGTCTTGAAATTTCTCTTTCTTTGCATTTGACCAAAATTACTGCAAGAATTTAAGTAAGCTCTCCTCTTTTTTGAATACTGAAATGCTGTTTGCTCTAGTATGAGTAATTTTTCTTTTTTTATTTCTTAGTGCAAGAGTGTTGCATGGAGGAGCTCTGAACAGAAGGAAAAAGCACAGGAGAAACTGAAGAAATTATGCGAAAGAAAATTCTCATTTAAATCCAAATTGTTGTTTAAATTAGGTGTTCTTTTTCTTGTGTCATTTCTGTTTATCTCAGCAATCCATGGGAATATTATTGTCTCTCCTCAGGAAACCACTAGTTTAGCAACACTACTTCTTAGAAGTTAATAGGGAGGACAGTCAAATTCAGACAAGAACAATGCACCTCATCCTCAACATGGTGTAAGAAGTAGCAATTCTGGATGATGGAAGGGTTACAGAATGGGAAGAATTATGAAAATTTTATTCTTGGCAACTCAAACGCTGCAGTAGAAGTACAGCTCCTTGAAGAATACTTTGGGTTTGGCTTTTTTTTTGAGGGAGTTGAGAGATTAATAAGAATTTGCATTTACAGTGTAGGTGAATGCAACTTTGGGCTTTACTCAGAATAGCTCTGTCTATCTCTTCTTCCTGTTGGTCTTCCCTCATTCATTTGTGATGTTGTGCTGTTGGCAGATGAACAAGTGCTGTGAGAATTTTCCATCTGAGAAGGGGTTAGTGGTGGGAGGAATCTCTTTATGGAAAGGAGCTATGAAAAGTCTTAAGAATAGGGCAGATGAATGAAATAATAAAGTTTGCCATTTGTTTTTAAGAGACACTTGGTGCTAAAAATAGAAGAGTGCTGCTCTACTTTGTGGTCAGTAGATCTTCCTTCTTTGTATTTTGTCTTTTGCTGCCAGCTTCCAGTGTCAACAGAGGTGCTGACACAAAAACCTATAAACCTATATATGTTAGCAAGCTTGACATTGCTAAAAATTAAATTTTTTTCATAGCAGAGTCCCACCTTAATTTGGAGAGATAACTCTTTTCTACTTTCTTTTTCTTCTAACCTCTACCTGATTTATCCTGGATTTATTTAATTTAATTTAATTACCAGTGGCCACTAAAGACCATTTCCTAAGTTTCTTCCAAAATGCACATTTAGTACAAGCATTGACCGTGTGTCTTGGAATAAACTAAATTCCTTAACATCTGCAAACATTAGGTAGGTGGTAGGGCAGACACAATTTGATGCTTGCTAGTTCTGGGTATCCTAATTGGCATCTTTTCCATGATTTTCTGCAGCAAAGCAGAGGGCTTCTTCTCACATCTGTTGATTGGTAATGCATTTTAATGCATTGTAATGCATTTTTGCTGCTCAGAAAACAAAGAGATAACTATTAGCACATGTTTGCAAACCCTTTGAAAGTTGTCAATATTTGTACTTTTTTAGATACTACTTTGTAGCATTGATGGTGGATAGTAAACTGCACCCTGGCATTATTTTCAAAATCCACAGATAGCTACTGCCAGGGAATGCTAACCTATGTAGGTTTTCTTCTATGTTTTAGGCAAACCTTTCTGTTACTGGATGAAACAAATGAAGCAATTCATTAATTGTGCAGAGTTTATGTGAAAACATTACTCTTTGAAATGATGAGTCATGCTCAGATACCTGCAAAACATTTACTGAGCATAAACATCTTGTGTTTCTAAACAGAGTAGGAAAAAACCCAGGTTTTTTCTGTTACTGTGCTGGTCTTGACATAGCCTCCCTCTCAGATACCAGTTCAGCAGGTTTTCCTTAGCAGTGACTGAACGTGAAATCCACCAGAAGACACCGTTGTCTCCCTTTGGAAATCCTTCTGTATTGATACATCTTGCATCGTAGGAGGATTCAGCATGTATTTCCACCAGCAACATGATTCATGCTCCTTAGAAACATACTGATCTCCAGGGGCTGTTTGGATTAACCACTTGAACAGAGAGTTTGTTTTTTTAACTTGTTCTTCATGGAGTAATTCCTGTGTGCTACCCAAAAAATTTCTGTTGGCTAATCAAGGTAAATCTTTCCTTTCCCCTAGCATTGTGCTACTGTTAAATTATAGCTTCTCCCTTTAAACACTCCACATTGAAGAAAGGGTAAGTACAAGAAAAAACAGAATTCTCACAATATTTTCTATGTTCCCAGCACAATATCAGTTCACCTAAACTTCAAGTAACCAATCCTACCTTAAATCATAAATAGTGTAAATAATGTAAGCTGTGGGTTGGGTGGGGAGAAAGGAGTGATACTGTAGACAGTCAGCTGAAAAGCTCTGAGCTTGGAACTGAGAAACAGAAGTACTATGAACTGGCCTAGAGAAGGATTAAACACCACTTATGAAATCAGAAATGCATACCAGTTCCAGGTAATTTCCAGATTTCTGTCCAATAAATATATTCTTGACATAGTAAGGAGCTTTTCTTAATCCATGTTGGTTAGACCTACTTAGGAACACACTGCCCACAGCAAGCTATTTTAAGAACATTTTAAATAGCAAGAACACATTCACAAGACCTGTCCCTCTAAGAAGTCACCCAGGAATCTGCACTGCGAAGTGCAGATTGACAGAGTCAGGAACAGTAAAATGAAATGGTAGTTAGTACAGAACAATTGATTTCTTAACTAGATGAATTTAAAAAAAAAAACCAAAAAAACAACTCATTGCAAAATCAGTGACGAATGATTTGTTTTCAAATCTCTGACTCCTTATAAGACAAGATGGAAGTCTGGGGCACACAAATGGTTACAAGTTGTCAGCTGCTAAATGATTTGGATGTTTGAAATTTTCACATCCAGTAAGGGAGATGCTCACCTCACACCAATTTGGAATTCAGCTATAGAGCTGAGAAACCTAAGGGCCCTGTATTCCAAAATTCTTCCTACACCATCATTGTTTTAATCTTCAAGGCAGTCAAACGTGACTCTATCTGGTCTCAAGTGATTTTGTTAAAATGTTTTTTATTTCCAACGAACTCATATGCAACATGATTTAAAGTCATTCCTCATGTTGCAGACTACAATTGGAACATCCTAAGTGTACTCCTTGATTCAAATAGTGATGAAATATGTGTTTTAGTTATATCTGCATAAATATGACCATAAGTGAATGAAGTTAAATTGAACCTTTGCAGTCTTTAATCATACAGGTAAACATATTTTTGAAACCAAATGCTTGGAAATAAACACCTGAGTAGGGATCTCTTATTACCAAGTGAAACTGAACAAAAGGTTTTAGCAGTAATGTTAATTCTTTCTGCTTGAGCTAAACTAATTTTTATCTGGTGTGTCTTTTAAGATGCTGCAGGGAAATTATGTGGATTAAGCGCTGGAATAACCTCATAGATGCTGGAAGCAGGGGAGAGAAACCAGGAATTCTTCCATTTAGCCTGAAGAATACTCATGGAAAGCTTAAAAGAATCCCGTGATTGCAGTAAGTGGAGGGCTTTATTCAGCCAAATCCAGTTAGAATTAATAGTATTTTATACATCAAGAAAAGCATAAAAATATCTATATGAATATTTATAAAATAATCTAAGGTCAACTATTTGGTCTGATGCAGGAATACATATGAGTCTTTTTTTAAAGAAATATAGCAACACTTAACTTTTTCCTCAATGAGTATTTCCATCAGCTGTGAGATTCTGTGTTCCTACTGGCTGCTTTTATATTGTTGGCACATTCCCAGCTGTAAACATTTCATGTGAACTGTGACAAAGGATCTCTCAGGAAAAGGGTTGCTTTCTTATTCCTTTCATCTTCTTCCCAGTGCAGAATACTTTCAGATTTTCATAAATTGACCAAATAATCTTTGAGAAACCAGTCCACAGGAGAGCCATCACTTCTTTGGCCTTGCTTTCTTCCCAGTTTAGAGCACCTCAAGATGGTTCACCAGCCCTGCTTCCCAGCAGCATTGTTGTTGCATATGTTGGGTTGCTGCCCTTGAAATAAAGTATTTCTTTCCTTCAAAAATGTGCTTATTCTGCATTAAAATGGAAAAAAATACTTTAGACAGTGCAATAAATGAAAATTAATTAAAATGCAATTAAGTCAATTTATGACAGATTCTTATCTTTTGAAATTTCAGGCTATTATTCTGAGGGAATTAGGCAGAGTCTCTCTATAATTAGAGAGAAAATGCACTGAAATAGATAATGCATGTCAGAGGCTGCCAAAATGCTCGATTTTAAAACATCCTTTAGGGGATGTCCCAAACTCACAGTTTTACAAAGTTTCAGAATTTGTTTGCAGACCTTTATGTTACTAGGTCTGTATAATTACAGAGATTAAGCCGTGCCCATAAGGCTGCCTCTTCCCCCCATGGTTCTCCAAACTGCTTGTGCCAGTGCGGCTACTGGTATTGATGGTGGGAACCCTATCATAGAAGAAGCTCCAGGCAGCTGCTAACACTTTAAATATTGGTTGTCTAAACCTGTTCAGAACAGGTCTATACACAAAGAGCAGGTGATGTTGGGTCTTGGAAGGCATCTTTGCATTCTGTCCTGCAAGGTTCACAGTGAATCAATATCAGCAAGGGTTATTTATCCTTTGCTTTATTCCCCCCCCAGAAGCTTAGCCTACAATGTTCATGCAGTTTTCCCTCTGTTTCAAGACTTACAACTTCTCTTCTGTGAAGTTGCTGATTCTTCATCTCATTCAACTCCTTCTGTTATCTCTCTGCCCTGCTTCCCTATTGTGGCATGTTTGGAAACCATGAAGAGCAGTCTGAGAGTGGGAGAGGCTTTAACGCATCAAGCCTGCTTGCTCTCCCCTTTAATTTTCTTATCTGGCCATGCTGAAGAGAAATTGTGTCCTGCCACTGAATTTTTAAACAGGGAACAGATGAAGTGGGTGAGTTGTTAAGTAAAATGCACCATCTGCCTTTCCCCATCCTACCTGTCTTATCAGTTGCAGTTAAATTTTCGACTTAATCAGAAAATAATTCTTTCATTAGCTGCTTTGCTTTGTTCATTTGGAAGCATTTGATGTACAGGTGTCAACCAGCTTGTCTCATTGGCTTGCAGTGGCTGTGGAGAAATCTACAAAATCTACAGAAGACCTCGTTAATTATATTAGGTTATTTTGGTTTCTTATGTTCATTTGCAATAAACTTCATCTATATGTGAGCTGTTTCAGCAACAGTACTTAATCAGCAGCTTGTCAGAAAAGACCTGTCCTGCAAGTCACTGGTGGTAGTACTGCAAGCTCTATGCAGCTCTGCTTTCCATTTCAGGGGTGGGTTTTTCACATGCGATGTTAACTTCAGGCAGCCTATTACTGCACAGCCTTGCCAGTGACTTGAACTGATTAGATTATGGGTAATCAGAGCATGCCAAATTATGATTCTTTGGGTTAGTGGTGCATCAAGGACACGTAGCTTTGAAATAATACTTCCATTGGCCTAGGTCCAGATGAAGCTGCAGTTCATGCATTGCCCTATAAAACAACTGACTTTGTTCAGACAGAAGTGATTGTTTGAGACATCAGTCTGACAGTTCAGAGAGCATCAGTGTTAACACTCCCTGATCCTGTCTGCTGACACTACTCTTTTGTTTAATTCTTGTTTTTTATGTCTTTACTGATGTGAGTGCACTTAGAGTGCAAACATTCTGTGGAATCTAAGTACAGCTTGTTCTCAATTCAAAAAGCATCTTGGAAAAGCTGTTAGCTTAATCAAATGCAGAGGTATTGCAAAAGTTTCAACAGAATTATTCTAATTTATAAGACAACAATAAAGTAATGATTAAGAAACTTTGAACAGCAACCTACCTCCTTCAAGTATATTTATAACTTAAATTCTTAAGGTAGAAAGTCTTCACAAACACAACTAAACATACTTTTCTATATATTGATTAAAGATGTAAGTAGTCTTTTGTAGAGAGTAGGCTGTAGGCAGGTATTCTTTATTTACGACACCGGGTGCCAGGGGATCGTTCGGTCTAACGTGCACACTCAGGTCCCAGAATCATCAGCATTTAACACAAGATACATTCATATTCATGAAACTCTTATCTATGCTAATACAGGTTCTCACTTTGTATGTTAATTTGGACCTGCCCTCTTGCACAGTCTTACTTGGTCCTGAAGAAATGGGTCGTTTGGGGGTCGCACCGCCATCTTGTGTTGAAGCACAAAGTCTTCCTCGGGGTTGAACTTTTCACCTTTGGGGATGATTCTACTGATACCTCAAGTTTCTGTGGTTCTTGGTTAGGAGGGCCTTATCTTGTTTATGCAACTGCAACATCTTGTTATCTTGTTTTTTGTGTTTTGTCTTTGTGTTCAGTCATATCCTATTAAAAGCTGACAGACTCCACCAGGTCTTCCTGACCAAACTGCATTCCAGTCTTCAGTTTCTCCTTCCCCCATTCATTCCTCACTTTTTGTTATGTAGGTTGAAAACATTTAACCTCAATGCTGCCGTAACAGGAAGATTTCATATCCTGCCATGCCATGTTGTTGATCAGAGATTGATAGGTTAACTGAGTTACAAAACAAGTTGGCTGATTCTTTGAAGCAGGATGCGTATTTATCTAGAATCACAGAATAGCGTGGGTTGGAAAGGACCTTAAAGATCATCGAGTTCCAAACCCCCTGCCATAGGTAGGGACATCCCCCACTAGACCAGGCTGCTCAGTGCCTTGTCCAGCCTAGTCTTGAACACCTCCAGAGAGGGGGCATCCACAACTTCTCGGGGCAACCGGTTCCAGTGCTTCACCACCCTCACTGTAAAGAATTTCTTTCTTATGTCAAGTCCAAATCCTCCAATTTACATCCATTCTTTCTGGTCCTCCCATCTGATATTATGTTAAAAATTTCTTCCCCTGCCTTTCTGTAGGACCCCCTCAGGTACTGATAAGTTACGATGAGGTCCCCTCTGAGCCTTCTCCAGGCTGAACAACCCCAATTCCCTCAGCCTGTCTTCATAGGGCAGTTGCTCCAGCCCTTCGACCATCTTCGTGGCCCTTCTCTGGACCCTCTCCAATAGCTCAATGTCCTTCCTGTGTTGAGGGCTCCAGAACTGGACGCAGGTATATATTTGTACTAAATATCATGTAGCTATACATGGTATCAATATCCACAACTCTTATGAAATACACTTAAAAATTGCTTTCCATTTTGAAGAATTAAAAATTTTTCCCATCCTGAGATACAGTAACCTGAATGGAAAATTCTGATGGATTTCAGTCAAATTATTTCAAAATGGCAGATTTAAGAGCTTTTCCTTAAACTGGATTTTGAACCAATTCCTAAGGGACTCTTTAAAACATAGTATCACTGATCTGCTTTCAATTCTGAATTGTTGTATTACCAGAGAATAATTGGTGTAAAATCCGGCTTTTAATTGTGTAAGGCAAGGACAGCTTGTATGCTATTGTAATGTTAATTAAAGACACAAGAGTTAATTAACAAGGACAACAAAAAAGTGCTCTCTTGAGGTAATTTGAAATGTGATGAAGTGCTAAATGATTTATATTGTAATTATAATGGGGAAAACGGGTCCTTCCTGACTTCACTCTTCTTTTTGGACAATTCTGTGTTGTCCGTTGTTGAGTTGATTGCACAGATTGATAGCACAGTAATATCCAAAAGAGTGTCATATTAGAGTCAACTGTACACTGTGCTGTGAGACTTATAGATGTTTTACGTAACTGAGGAGCTTCTGACTAAATGCTGGGTTTCTATTTCAGATCAAACAATTCACAGTGAAAAGTTACACACTTCCTTTAGATGCCTTTTCAAGAAGTTCCTTTGTGCAGAGCTGGAGGAGAGGCAAGATGTTGGCATAGCTGTTGAGCTAAAAATCTGCTATGCCAGCATATTGTCATCCTTCCTCTCTGTTTGCGGCAAGAGGGAAATCCCGTATCAATAATGGGCTTTTGGAACAGCTTCAGCCCTTACAGATAACCTGAAATGTCATTTCTCTGGTCCTGCATTTGAATCAATGTGGCTAGTGTGCATTAGTTGCAAAATTACTGAAGGAGGAACAGAATTTGGAAGTTTTTGTTACTTAAATAACAAACAACTTAACTTGCTTTGAAACAGTTGATGCGCAGGTGCAGTAAGGAAGGAGCCAAGGAGGCTTGTGGACTGAAGGGGGGAGGGCAAGGATCGAATGTTTGAATGTTTCCAACATATATGTGTTTGCAGAAAGATCATGAGTTGCCAACTAGCAGCCTGCATAGAACACAGTTACCAACATGGTCTGGGAGGTAATGTAATAGAGTGCGGTTCTGCGGAAAAGGTACTGATGGATGAAAAGCTGGACATGAGTCAATAATGCACACTCAGAGGCCAGAAGGCCAACCATATTCTGTGTGGCATCAGAAGAGCTGTGGACAGCAGGTTGAGAGGTGATTCTGCCCCTTTGTTCTGCCCTCATGAGACCTCATCTTGAGTATTGTGTCCAGCTCAGGAGCCCTCAGCACAAGGAGATGGAACTACTGGAGAGGGTTGAGGGGAGGGGAGGGCTGCAAGGATGATCAGGGAGGTGGAGCACCTCTGCTATGAAGACAGGCTGAGGGAGCTGAGGCTGTTCAGCCTGGAGAAGAGGAGGCCCTAGGGAAACCTCATAGCAGCCTACCAGTATCTGAAGGGGCCTGCTGGAGAGCTGGGGAGGGACTATTTGCTAGGGCATGTAGCAATAGGATGAAGGGCAATGGTTTTACACTACATCAGGGCATATTGATATTAGACATTAGGAAAAACTTCTTCACCGTGAGGGTGATGAAGCTGGAACAGGCTGCTCAGACTGGCAGCAGAGGCCCCATTTCTGGAGTCATTTAAGGCCAGGCTTGATGAGTCTCTGAGTAACCTGATCTAGTGCAGGATGTCCCTGCTTACTGCAAGGGGGTTGGACTAGATGACTCCTGAAGATCCCTACTAGTTCTATGATAGAAGTAATCCCATTTCTGTATTTTTTCCCAATTCTGATTATATACTCCTTCCCTATGTGCTTTTAACAATATTTGTACTTCTCATTAGGCGCAATAAGGATTTTGAGATATAAGAATACAGCCATAGTCAGAAAATTGAGTGTTCACTAAAGAAACATTGTACCTGCATTTCATTGATATATTTTCAATACTAAAGAAAGAATAAAAAATCTGTGAATCTTGATCTTGACGAAGGTATCATAATTGTCTTTCACAGAACCTCAAGAAAAATGTAAATTACACAAATTATATAATGTCTACATGTGCTTGTCCTATATAAGATGTTACTTCACAAAATTATAGTTTTGTTTGAATAACCTAGAGTCTTGCTCAGGAATAATAGTGCCACATAAAAATAACCCACAATGAAGCAGAATGTGATTCAGGTTGTGTACATTAAAAGTAGTTCATATACACTCACAATTCTTCTTGTCACTTAGGCATTGAGTTTGACCTGTATATGGAATAAATAAATCTGTTGTGACTAGGCTGTGTCATTGCCAAATCTAACATTATGTCAGTATCTTTATCCACCATAACAAAAGGATTAATAGTTAAATCACTTACAGCTATCTATCATTCAATTATTATTCAGTAGTATCCAGCAATCAATATTGTTTGATCTTTACACTTAGGCTGTGTAACTGCAACAGGAGATTCACAAGTAATCTATGAGCTTCTCATTTCAGTATTCTAATGCCCTCATCATCACAAACAGTGATGATGGTGATGGATTAAGAGCAGTGTACCAAATATAATTGTAGGAAATTATGTTGTTCTTGCAAATATACAGAATTTTACTCTCCTAATCCACAATTAAATTGATCTAATATATAAAAAACATTACATCACTATTCTTTTTTAAAGCAAGATGCAGAGGCAACCAAAAATTCAGCTCCTTTCCTTGCACTAGAGCCAGTGTGGGCCCACTGATGAGTAAGGTGGCTGCACTGGTGACAGAAGATACAAAGAAGGCAGAGTAACTGAACACATTCTTGGTCTCTCTCTATACTGCTGGAGGCTCTCCTAAGGAGCATCACTCCTCTCAGACCCCAGAGGATGTTAAGATTAAGGAGGAGTGTGCCTTGGTTGATGAGGATTTGCTTTGTGACCAATAAAGCATGTTCACAAATCTACGGGTCCTGGCAGCATTTACCCGAGGGTGCTGAGGGAGCTGGCAGAAGTCATTGCTAGGCCATTCTCTGTCATCTTTGGTAAGTCATGGGGAACAGGACAGGTGTCTGAGGACTGGAGGAAAGCAAATTGCAACTCCAGTCTTCAAGAAGGGCAAGAAGGAGGACTCAGGTAACTACAGACTGGTCAGCCTCACCTCCATCCCTGGAAAGGTAATGGAGCAACTTTTCTTTGATGCTTTCTCTAAGCACATCAAGGAGAAGCAGGTCATTAGGGGCAGTCAACACGGATTCACCAAGGGGAAGTCATGCTTGACCAACCTGGTAATCTTCTATGAGCACATAAGCAAGAGGGTAGATCATGTCAATACAGTGGATGTGGTCTACCTTGATTTCAGTGAAGCATTTGGCACTGTCTCCCACAGCCTCCTTGCAGCTAAACTGAGAAAATATGGTCTGGATGATCGGGTAGTGAGGTGGACTATGCACTGGCTGAAGGAAAGAAGCCAGAGAGTTGTGGTCAATGGGGCAGAGTCTAGTTGGAGGCCTGTATTTAGCACCTGGGGGAGGTACTGGGGCCAGTACTGTTCAATATATTCATCAGTGACTTCGATGATGGACTAGAAACTATCAGCAAGTGTGCTGATGACACAAAGCTGGGAGTAGTGGACGACATGATAGAAGGCTGTGCTGCCATCCAGCAAGACCTGGACAGGCTGGAGAGTTGGGCAAGGAGGAATTTAATGAAATTTAACAAGAACAAGTGTAAGGTCCTACATATAGGCAAGGACAACTCTATGTATCAGTTTAAGCTAAGGACGGACCTGTTAGAGAGCAGTGTAGGGGAGAGGGATCCAGGAGTCCTCGTGGACAGCGAGATGATCATGAGCCAGCCATGTGCCTTAAGGCCAATGGCATCTTGGGGTGTATTAGAAGAGGTGTAGTCAGTAGGTGGAGGGAGGTTCTCCTCCCCCTCTACTCTGCCCTGGTGGCCTGGTGAGACCTCATCTGGACTATTGTGTCCAGTTCTGGGGCCTTCAGTTCAAGAAGGATAGGGAACAAAAATGATCAAGCTATTGGTACATCTCCCTTACAAGGAACAGCTGAGGGAACTGGGTCTCTTTAACTTGGAGATGAGGAGACTGAGGGGTGACTTCATTAATGTTTATAAATATGCAAAGAGTGAGTATCAGGGGATGGAGCCAGGCTTTTCTCGGTGACCTCCAGTGATAGGACTTGGGGCAATGGATGCAAACTGGAACAAAAGAGGTTCCATAGAAATCTGAGAAAGATCTTATTCACACTGAGGTTGACAGAACACTGGAATGGGCTGCTCAGAGAGGTTGTGGAATCTCCTTCTCTGGAGACAGTCAAAACCCATCTGGATGCATTCCCATGTGACCAAGTCTAGGCATTCCTGCTATGGCAGGGGGATTTAACTAGAAGAGGTCCCTTCCAACCCCTGTGATTCTGTGATTCAACAACAAGCTTGGCTCCTGTGATTCTGTGATATATCCTGTGGATATATACACCAAATATAGCACAAGGGCTGTCCAAAACAGAACAGGCAGGAAAAAGAACCACAATAACAACCAAAACCCAATAACAACAGAAAAATATCCTCAAAAGCTCCAAAAATCCAAACAACAAAACCACAGAAAAAGAAATGGTGACAGAAAACTAAGTAACACAAATAGTATCACAAAGTATCTTCAGAAATAACTGGAAGAGGAAGCAGAGACTTTGTATCTCCAGTGATGCCATTACCCTGCAGACTGGATTTGCCCCCAGCGCCTATTGCACTGCTTGTACCCTCCCTTTCTATTTGATAATTCTTCCACAATTGAGAGATGCAATGAGGCAAGTAACAGCACATGGCAATTTTTTTTGTGTGCTGGGATTTACCTGTCAGGCTGCTAAAAAGCACACCCCTTCCCTCCCACCCCTGTTGGGATGAGGGTAAGAATCAGAAAAAAAGGCAAAACCCGTGAGTTGAGACAAAGACAGCTTAATAGGACAAAAAGGAAAGTAAAAGAATAAAAGAATATACAAAACAAATGATGCACAAGGCAGTTGCTTACCAACTGTTGATCGATTGCCAGGCAATCCCCTGGCAGCAGCTGCCTTCTCTCAGCTAACTCCCCCCCTTTTTATTATTCAGCACAACATCATAAGTTACAAAATATCCTTTGTCCAATTAGCGTCAGCTCATCAGCTTCACCCTCATGGTAGAGAACTACCTAATGTCTAATCTAAACCTTCCCTGCTCAAGTTAAAACCCCATCCTAATGCTACACGCAAAGAGCTTCTCCACAACTTCCCTGTAGACCCCCTTCAAGTACTGGTACGACACAATGAGCTCTCCCTAGAGCCTTCTCCAGGCTGAACATCCCCAGCTCTCTCAGCCTGCTCATGTAGCAGAGGTACACCTGATCATCACTGTGATCCTCCTCTGGTCCCACTCCAACAGGTCCACGTCCTTGTGCTGAGGGATCCACAACTGGATGCAGTACTCCAGGTGGGGTCTCACCAGAGCAGATAGACAGATTCACCTTTATCTGCTGGCCACAGGTTTTTTACTGTCAGAAAGCTGGTAAATAAATTCACATGAGTAATAATGAAATACAATTAAGACCACAACAAATTGTGGTCCATCTCCAAATGCCTATTATTCTTATCAAAGTGTGCATCCAGACTTATTTTCATGAAGGTGGTACCTCTCCAGGCAAAGTACTGGGTTCACTGGAGCAACTATCAGGTAGCTGTTTGCTGGTCTGGGCTTCCGGGTACATGACTGTGCTCCTATCTGACTCCCAGGCATAATATACATAATGTTGTAAATGGATATAATCATTACTTTACCGGTTGCTAAATTATTCTTCAAGAATAGACCAACAAATGTTATGAAAACTCAATTGCTTCCATCTTCTGATGAGTTTATGGAACAGGAAGTAAGATTTCACCTGTGTGAATATACACATAGAATCATAGAATAGTTCTGGTTGGAAGGGACCTTAAAGATCATCAAGTTCCAACCCCCCTGCCATAGACAGGGATAACTCCCACTAGATCAGACTGGTCAGTGCCTTGTTCAGCCTGGCCTTAAACACCTCCAGAGAGGGGGCATCCACAACCTCTCTGGGCAACCTGTTCCAGTGCTTCACCACCCTTACTGTAAAGAATTTCTTTCTTATATCT
>VZTY01006559.1:36828-51785 GCA_013400935.1 Turnix velox | reverse complement strand
TAGTTGCCTTCAATCACCTCTGTGTCATCCTCCATGTGTTTTTGCAGCACCTTTAGGAGGATCTGCTCCATGATTTTGCTGGGCGCAGAGGTGAGACTGACTGGCCTGTAGTTTCCTGGATCTTCTTTCTTTCCCTTTTTGACTATGGGGATTATGGTCCCCTTTCTCTGGTCCGTGGGAACTTCACCAGTCTGCCATGACCTTTCAAATATGATGGACAGCGGTTTGGCAACTTCATCTGACAATTCTCTAATGACCAGTGGGTGGATCTCATCGGGTCCCATAGGCTTGTGCACCTCCAAGCTCTTTGGGTGGTCTTGAACCTGCTCTTCACACACTGTTGGTGGATCTTGCTTCCCCCAGTTTATGGTCTTAGGTTTTAAGACTCGAGTTGTGCAATCAGAAGTCATGCCAGTGAAGACTGAGGGAAAGAAGTTATTATTAGCCTTCTCCAAATCCCCTGTGACCAGCTCTCCGGTGTCCTTTCAGAAAGGGCCCACATCTTCCCTAATATTCCTCTTGTCATCTATATATCTGTAAAAGTTTTTTTATTTCCCTTTATGCCCCTGGCCAGCTTTAATTCCACCTCTGCTTTAGCTTTCTTACCTTTATACATATGTGTATATGTGTGTGTATATATATGTATATATATAGTGCTTTCATGAGCATACTATGATGATAAGGTTATAAAGCTCATCCAGAATTTGCATGTCATGAAATATCTCCAGTTGCATCTGTAACTTCAGTACTTTTTATAAGTTCCATACTGGCTTATAGCTCTTCAGGAAAGCATACCTTCCCTTCAGCTTTTCTATTCACAAACTGGGACAAAGTTATTTCCAAAAGTAAAAGTCTCCACAGTACAACCAGCACCTTCTTGTGCACAGGTTGTTCAGAAGCCAAACCCTGCTCCATTAACTCTGGATAAAATCCAGAGCCTCATTCGGTGCACAGACCACCTTCCCCTGTCCCCAGTCTGACGTGACAGCAGGACCATGAAGGTTCAGAGGTGTTCCTCCAATAGCTGGCTATTGCCCGAGCAGGAAAGCAGTAATTATCACAGCTATATGTATTTCATACTTTAATTTGCACAAACACCACCAGAATTTTTCAATCTGAACGACCTCCACCTCATTGTTTTTCTGGAGCCACCACCCATGGAGCATGGAAGTTTCCCAGAAAAGAGGTATTTTTACCACATTTTGAACAGAAGGCAGGAATTCCTCAATGGGCTCCCCAAACTCCTTTTAAATTGCACATTGCATATTGTAATAACAAAATTATATGAAATAAGTAGATTAAAATCAGAATACATGGTTCAGTTAGGGTGCAGCACTAATAAATAAAAGCACAATTGACACAACTACAAAGAAGTCAGTATTTTGCATGCCAATATAACCCATATAACATCAGGTTTGTGTTATCTTTGTAGGTTTTTGTCATCTTTGGTAGCTGAACTTTGAGTAACTTTTCCACATACAAATATCACCTTAATTTCATCCAAATTGAGATTCTCAAGTCAACAGATGCAAAAAGACAGATAAGAGTTTATAGCAGGTGAATAGATCACATACAAAATATATTCTGAAGGAGAGGCAATAGTGCTGAAGACAGTCATGAAGATTATTTCAAGAATAAGTACTTCCAGCCACAACAATTAATCCAGCCCCAGGGAAAAGACATTAGTGAAAGTCACGGGACTGATAATATCTCATCATTACCATCATAACTAATTAAAGCATCTCAAGCAAACCAGCTCTCTCTCCTGAGCCATGGTGTTCCCTATGCATATAACAAGGGTGAAATACCACATCCTGAGAACTGACAGATGAACTCAAATGAGGGCATGACATATCCCAAACTTAAATTGTCTAATACGTATCAGAACTATGCCAACGCGTGGTTAAGAGATAAGGAGGGATCAGCAGCAGGGAGCCTGCTCTTGCAGGTCAGGTGGGCAAAAGTGCACCCAGACTGGGTGATATGCCTTCACAACCACTTGCCTCCACTGCTGCATTATGAAGCACTACCTGTGCCGCTACAGTTTATAAAATTCTTTCAGAAGAAAAAAAAGCCACTTTTTTTTTTTGTGTGTGTCATACCTACCTCTACAGATTCCAATTCATCTTTAATTTCACACTTCCAAGATGACTGAGAATCACCACCTAGACTGTATTAGTCTGTTTTTCAAGGGAGTTTAGTAACACAGTTTCTAAGAAAACATAAATCTCTGTTCATATGCAGAAAAATATCCTCCCCTGCTGGACTACATAGAGGTCATGAATACAAACTACAGCTTGTGTACACAGCAGCATCCATGGATATGGCACAAAAAGTTAGTGTCCTTCATTTGCCTTCATGCTTTTCATTATGCACTAAATTTTAGTTGAATTCGCATTGTCATCATTAGTCTCGTTTCAGTGATCTTTATTTGCAAGGATATGCACATTGATCTAAAGTGTTACCCATTTTATCTATAAATGCAAGCAGACAACAAATGTCAGTGTCATCTCCTAAATTTGTAACTAGAATTCAACTACACTTAAAACAACTCTGCAGATAATGAAGGCTTTATCTTGGCCTAAGGGATACTTCTAATCTTTTGATATCTTCTATCTTCTAATGCTTAGTTATTGCATTTCTCAATTGACTCTGTGAGATGGCTTCATTAATCCCTTATAAACCTTATGAAAAGGCAACAAAAAGAAAAAAAGCATCAAACCTGTAAAGCAGGGTTTAAATTTTTTTTTAATGTTCTTAAACTCACTGACTATGGTGAAAGAAAAAAAAAAAGACTGAACAAAAGCATAATTTCTCTCCAGACTGTACTGGATACAGCACAGAAGAGAGTACCTGAAAATCATGTGCTATTAATTAACCCTAAATACCTAGGAAATTCAGTCAGGAGAAAAGCACTTTGACCAGAAGAGAGCGAACAGTCTTACCAGAATTCTAGCTCCAGAAAGGAAACTTGCATATATAATGTAGCCTGTAATGTGAGCAAGACTGTGGTGAAGAAGGTATAGTAGGTCTTCATATAATTGTATGGCTTAGTTTGCTTTAAGAGGATAAGATCTAGATGTTGCTCCAGCAAGATCATGCTGGGAGAAAGCTCATCTTCTGCCACAGAAATAACTTTGTACTGGTGAACTCCCTCACTGCCACAAAGAGAGTCTTGCTTTCTTCCTATAGGTAAATGGGGCACAGGCCTTGTGTTTATATCCAAATTTCTCCCTGTCCCTTCCCACTCAACCAAATCAGGATGTGCAGAGATGACTTAAACAGGATTAAAAGTCTGTCTTTTGGAAAAACTTCCTGTGTGGAAACTGTCCAAGACCCCTGTTAGCCATTGTTACCCAGTGTTTAGATACTGTCAAGGACAGCTCATTTCTAACTTTGGTTTTGTTTTTTTTTTCCTGGGAAGTGATGAAGTACAGCTCTGTCATGGAGCAGGTAGCATCTTCCTTCTCCTTGTGGGTTAACCCATACCAAATAAAAGCAATCAATTTAGAAAAAAGTAGGTGGAGGCTCTCTCACTCTCCCCTGTGTGGCATGCAGTCCTAAGTGGTGCAGCAGGACAAGCGGGGGGCAAACTGTTGGGACTGCAGTTCAGACTCAGCAACTCAGCAGAGTCGGTAGCTTCTCAGGGAGACTGCATTGATAGACTGTCATAGATCCCACCCTGCCCTGGCTGATGTTCTTCTCCAGAGTGTTGGCACCACCGGAGCGTGTGTGTTCTGAGAGGAACAAGTTTAGCCACTGCCGACAAGAGAGCTCCCTCGCTTTTACAGGAAATGTCCTCACCTAGGGCACCAGACCTTTACGCAGCACTGATGGGAGAAGCACAGCTCCTTCTGCTGAGTAATATGACTCTAAGGCCACTGACTGCAGGATGGAGGGGGTTGTTTGGATGGGAGGGACCCTCCGAGGGGTCAGTTTCTCTGTGCCACACCACCAGCCACCCTTTCCACTGTCCCCTCATTGCTACCTCACAGCAGGAATCTCCCACCCTCAGCCTCTATGCCGGGGGAACCATCATTTTGTAATAGCCACCATTTCGTGGCAGGGTGCTGCAGTGTCTTGCCCTGCGATTGGCTGGTCGCCGTTCTATCCACGTGTCCCTCTGTCTCCCTCTGATTGGATCCCTGCTGCCTTTCGGTCTTGAAGTGCTGAGATTGGGAAGTGGCTACGTTCATTTGCAGTTGTGCAGCGTGGGAAGGGATATGGAGGAATACACTCATGTGTACAAGTTGATATTTATTTATTCATGTTGCACTGTCTTTTTATGTATATGTGTGTCTATATCTATCTACTTGGTGTATGTATGTATGCATGTCCACATGTATATGTTGGTATAAGAAGGAAGTTCTTTATGGTGAGGGTGGTGAAACACTGGAACAGGTTGCCCAGAGAGGTTGTGGATGTCCCCTTTCTGGAGGTGTTTAAGGACGGGCTGGACAAGACACTAAGCAGCCTGATCTAGTGGGAGGTGTCCTTGCCTATGGCAGGGGGGTTGGAACTTGATGATCTTTAAGGTCCCTTCCAACCCAAACTATTCTGACTCTATGGCTCTATGTGTGTGTATATATGCATGTGCATTTGTAATGGTACAGGAATTAAGTACATACTGAGGAAGCTACGAGTGTCTCTGCAAACAAAGGAGTTGACCATAACTAGGCAACTAACAAACAAAGGTGACAGCTTAAACCGCAAATATTAGATAATTGAAAAAGAAAGAGTTTTAATGATACATGCAGTGTATGTTGTGTATAGTGTGAAAGGGGTTATGTGTTAGAGGAAAAAAGGGGTGGCCTGGGAAATCTGAACCTTCTCATACCTTACCCAACTAAAAAAGGAAGAGGGCTACCTGGAGCTGGAGAATTAGGCTTAAAAAGAGGCTGTGTCCTCCAGTGATTTGGGACGCACAGGGGTATACCCCCCTGGACTCTTCCTTTATGCAAATAAAGTTAACAACTCCAGCACTCCTCTGTCTCTTTTGTGAACACTCACCTCTGGCAATGGGGATTTTCTGCGCAATACACATGTATGAACGCGTTAAGTGTGAAGCAGACTAAAGATCTTTAACTGACAGCCAGAGGAATGATGAATAATATTTTGATGTGAACAAACAGTAATTGAAGAAAAGGGTGCAGCAGGTTTGCCCTCCCCACGTTCACCCACAGAGGGTGGCTGCAGAAGGAGCACCAAGGATGTCCAGGGGACAGGGAGAGAGGACCCCTCCAGGAAGGCCACCAAAGTGGGTCTGTGGATCAGTAGGAGTGTTGGAGTGTTGCAGAACTTCCCAGCTCAGACCATATCACAGAATCTTTGTATAGCAGGTGTTGGAAGTGACCTCTGGGTTTCATCTAGACTAACTGCCCTCTCAAAGACAGGCTGGACAGGAATTTATTTGGGTGTGTTTTGAAAATCTCCAGAGAAGGAAAATCCATAATCTGTCTGGGCATGCTTATTCCAGTGCTCTGTAACCACCAAAGTATAGTAGTTCTACTTCAAGTTAAGATGGAGTTTCCTGCATTCTGGTTTGTGCCCATCACCCCTTGTCCTGTCACTAGAGACCACTGAAAAGAGTTTGGTCCAGTCTTCTTGACACCCACCATTTATAAGCACTGATGGGATATCCTCTCAGTCTTCTGCAGGCTAAACAGACTCAGTTTCTCAGCCTTTCCTAATAGGAGAGGTGGTCCAGTAGCCTGACCACATTTGTAGCCCTCCACTGGATTCTCCCCTGCAGTTCTCAGTCCCCTTTGAACTGGTAAGCCCAGAACTTAACACGGGATTCCACATGTCTCACCAAGGCAGTTTAGAGGGGGAAGATAGCCATAGCCTTTTGTAGGATCCCAAGATACCATTGTCCTTGGCTTACAGGCCTGGGAAACAGAAAAATTATTACAACCAAGTGCTAATTGGGAAAATTAATTAATTTTACATCCCTTTGAGCATCTTGTTGGCAAGCAGTTGTGGGAATAAAAGGGTCCTTAGCTGCAGACTGGACCACACGGTGGGACAGTGCACATCTCACACTGGGAGAGAAGGTGATCTCAGCAGTTAATACATGCATCTTCCTTTGCTCCTAGGGGAAAAATAGTTGGGAGATCTTTAAGCCGAACCAAAGTCTTAGCTACACCAAGAGCAGTTTTCTCCTTTTATACAATGAGCATCATTACGCTATTTAGAATGGGAGATATTTTAAGTAATTTGTCATACACTATTTAACTTTGGCCATAGGTGTAAATAATATTACTGTCTTTGTTATCACAGAGTGCAGTGCACTTGGACAAAAGGGTAACAGGTTCTGGCTGCAGGTTGCCATTTCTGTCTGGAAGGTTTGAGACACAAATTCCTGGCTGTAAAAACTCAAGCTGTTTGGTTATAGTCTTCTGAGATGTGTAAGGTCTCTATAAAAATGTCACAAATATAAAAGCTGGTAGTGTGCAACCTGTTAGGAACAAATCTGTAATATAAACAAGCACTGGTGATCAAAAACCATGCTATAATTTATATTGGAAAAATCCTTCAAGATCATTAAGTCCAACTGCAAACCTTTTGATATAAAATTGAAGAGTAGGGCAGCATTACATTGTCTGTGATGCAAAATACATGCAGGGATCTGGGATGCATCTTCTGAACTACATTTTTATAGGGAGATAGCCACAGATGAGTCTTCAGAGGAAGAAGGGGCATAAAAGAACTGAAAGAAAGTGGCAGTTAAAAGGGGAGACTTCTCTTGCACTTTATTCAGTTGTCTATTGACACAGAGTTCACAACTACATTTTCGTAGGACATGGTGACAAAGGGTTTGATGGCTACTTTATTTTCAGTCAGTTTCTAAGGGAAAAAAATGGGTGTGCATTTTATCACCCAAGGCAATAATTTTGTGTAGACATGCACCCTGTCTGCATATGTTTTATCATCTTTAAAACTTTTATTCACAAAGCCAAGCAGTTTCCCCCTCCCTTTAGCTAGAGAGCTGTAAAGGTTATTTACCCCATTTTCTCAAAACTATTGAAAAGAACTACCTAAAGAGAATGTGTTTTAACACATTTGTAGGCACTTAAGTGGGCTGGTGTGACACAATTTACATGGGTCTCTATGCAGAGTGGATAGCTGGCACAAAACTGCCAAAGCACTTAATCCACAATGATGTCCTTTTTGACAGCAGTGTAAATGACACTTGTCTGTATTACAAAGCAGCCCCTGACAAAAAGCTATATGGCTATCTGTTATCTTACCAGCCTCTACCCCTTCATCAACAAAATAGCATCCCTAAGTTTTTTTTGAGAATTTTGTCACAAGCTGCAAAACATACCTCCAACACCAACACTATACACCACAGAGACACCTTGAAAACCAGGCAAACCATCACCAGCCCAGGCTTTAAAATAATTCATGTGCATGGATGGGTCAAAACCTTCATCAGCTCTTTCTTTCCTTATAGACATCTTGATATGATCTCCTTTTTGAAGGAGAGGCACAAGTGGTTTTTATTTTAAGTACACCCCAGTGTTGGGTTTGAAGGATTCATGTCCACATGTTGGGCTATGATCACTGCAAAAGTTGTGACTGAAAAGTCACAGAATTCCTTAAAAATACTAACAGCACATCAGTGCAGCAGAAAGAAGTGAATGCTGCACCTCCAGCTCTTGGGATTGAAGCTTCAGACTGAAGCTTTTACTTAATTATGACATTACTATAGTAGCTTATTTATATGTTGATTTAAAAATTCTTGTGTTGAATTGTTCTGTAATTTCTGAGGTTAGCACTCCCTGACAAAAATCTTTGTAAAAGCTTTAATTGTTTCAGAGTCTGTTTTGCCTTGCAGACCAAAGGCACAGGCATGCTTGGATAATATGTCTGTCACCATTAAGTTGGACAGCTGCTCTTTCTGAAGACTTGTTGTACGTCTGCCAAGTCTGTCTGCCTCTACACCATCTCTGCTGCAATCACCTTAGTTCTTCTAAGAAGAGCTTTCTTCTTGCCTTGTGTAAGCAGTAGGGGTCCTGGCTTGGAAGCTGGGCTTCTCTTTGAATTGGCAAGTCACCTTTTAGCAGCTTCAGAAAGGGTGTTTATATCTCCACAGCTCCCACCTCTTGTAACAGAAGTGTTGGTGTAGACACACCTACCAACATGCCACTACTAAACATGTACAAAATAGAACACTGGATTATAATTTTATCACAAATACAAAGATGTGAGGGGAGTTGGTTGTCAGTCGGTTTTCTCCAGACTTTTTCTTCTTTTGACATGGAACACCACTGTCACTTCCTCAACTGCTATTTTGCTTTGGCTGCTGCTGTGTTGGACAGGAACATCAGCAGGTCATAGGAAGCTTTAGAGTTCTTCATGCTCAAAGTCTTTTTGCTAGACAGAGTCCTTTGAAATGTTCACTAGGGTCATTAGCCTTGCAGAAAGCACATACAGCACAAGTCTGCAACCTCCTTTGATCTTACAGGTTGTTGTAAGATCCACCACAACCACCAGCAAAGGGAACTCCCTGAAACCATCTGCCCCCTCTCAAAGTATGATTCCCCAGAACAGCCAGCAAAAGTAAGTTTTATGTGAGCATTTTTGGGAATCCTATCGGATGCTATCAGCATCAATGACAGTGGGCCAGAAGAGAGGAGGTTTTTCTGGGACAAAATCTGGCTCCTTCTGTTGTTCCCAATAGTGCTTGCAGGGGAGAAGGCATTGGCCCACCATCTGAAACAGGCAGGATCAGTCCCATCAAGTCAATTACCGAAAATGAAAAAGTGTTTGACATTAACTAAAGATTATTTAAAAAGACGATACTTGAACCAGTATTTGCTTTCATTTCCACCAGCTGCAAGAGGAAAGGCACAAATGAGCATCTCATCCAAATGCTTATTCACAGCTGCCAGGTTATTTCCCAGGTAGACAGCATATGAGAAGCATTGAATTCCCCTAAGTGTGCATGGCCTTGTCTTTTGGGATCTCAACAAATGGCCACTCCCACCAGCTGTGGCAGAGCAGAGTCCCCAGGTCCTCACTTGCCACAACACAGGGGCTGTTTGTTGCTTACTCAAGAGCAAATATGAGTGAGACATGGTGGGATAGCCTTCCATGACTTCAAGACCCTTTCTTCATTTACATGTAAGTGCTGTTCCCGAACATCATTGCAGCAAGGGCAATCTGCTTCCCAGGCAAAGGTGAGCTGGTAGACAAGGCCATGCTCAGCAATGGAGCTCAGCTACATATTGGTAGCAGGGTCCCTCACCATTCCCAGAGAAAGCAAGTGATAAGAACCCAGGTCCAGAATCGATGTGGGGGGTGGAGTCAAAGGAGATGAGGCTAGAGATAGGACTGGAGGAAAGCTACAGCTTCTAAACAAGGGGTGTGTGGAGGAGACAAGGTGCCTCCAGCATGAGTCCATGCTTCCTCCAGCATGCTGGGAAATGATCTGAGACAAGGCTCACAAGGTAGGTGAGGCATTGCGGAAGGGGGTATTAAGACTTCAGCTAAGGCTACTCTGGTCCCTGATTTCCTTCTTGTGCAGAGAATGTTGTCATGCCCTGTGGAGATCTAGGTATAAAGACAGCTTGCTGGGGATTGTAAGGGGGCACAGATCCTCTACCCAGGCAACATATAGAAGTGTGCTGCAGCTTGCTTAATTAAAAAAAAAAAAAAAAGAAAACAAATCAATCCCCAAAACTGAATAATCCAGCCTCTGGTTCTTCTTCACTGTAAAAGTAATGCAATAATTCTGAACTGAGACAGCTGATTACTGAGAATTTTATTCCTTTATAACACTGCCACCTTTTGTTCATCTTCAAACTGTATTTTCCCAGCTCCAGCTTGTGGCAGATCTACCACAAAGGCATAAAGCCCCCACTACTTCCATTGAACTTACAAGGAAGAGTAACTGAGAGGGTGCAACATCATATATTTGCATGAAAACATCCATAGACAAATTATGTTGGTGTCCACTGATATGTAACTGGTTTCTTTGGTAGCACAAAGAATGAGATACTTAAAGAAGCAACCAGTGAACAGAGAAATACCAGAAGCCAAGCAGCATCCCATCAGAAAATACTGTGGGATTTTTTCCCAGGGAGTTGGAAATGTATAGTGTCCATGCAATGTTACCTACAGATTCTGTGACTTCTGTTGTGAATCTCAGTTGTCCTCCCAATACTTGCCCCACTTTCTACTGCAGATGCTGCCACTCAAAGACCTTTACCTGATGCTGTCCTGCTGCTGCCAGGGTTGTCAAATCTGTATATTGCGTGGAAACCTCCTGGAGAGGACTTGGCTGCAGAAGAGCAATGTAAGTTGACTGTCTTTGGTTTCTGGGGAGAGGCTCAGCGTGCCCCAGAAGACAGTGGAGCTGAAAAGGGTGAATCACACTCTGTGCTAGCAACATGAGGAAAGCCCACAGAAAACAAGAAGAGAAAACCAGCACAGTCTTCCTGGGCACTTTATCGTCCTGCTTGCCATTCAACTAGTTCATTTGTTTTGAGTTAGACTAATGAGAGAGATGGGTCTTCTGGTTTTCTGCATGTGTTCCATGGCTTCCAGCATGGCATTCCAGTTTTATTTCTTTCAGACAGATTTAGACATTGGTTATAAATAAAGCCAGCTTGAATTAACACTTTTTTGCTATGCTTTCTCATGATGTGTCTTTGTGTCTTGGTTTTATTGTGTCCAGTAGCTGAGAAGGGGTATGAAGTCTTTACACAGACCCAGCTGCCCTGGAGCTGCCAGAGGCCCCAAAAGCTGATGAGAACCCAAGACCTAGAGTAGCCATCAAACCCTTGGGAAGTGATGCCAGCAGAAGCATGGATGGAAGGGCAGAGTCTCACAGCCAGACCCATCCCACCCCACAGAGGAAGCAGGGAAGGCCATGGACCATCAAGCACTTCCCCAGGGACCAAGATTGGTGGAGGCCAGTTTAGTACAGTGTTTTGGGAAGCTGAGGATCAGCACCTGATAGCATTGGAGGAGCAGGGGCTGAGCTACCCAAACGGGGCTGAAATGGGGTCCTGGGCAATGAGCAGGCTGGGTAGAAGTCCTTGGGAGCAGAAATCGCCCATGAGGGCTGTGGTTGCCCTTGGGGACATTACAGCCTCCTATTTGAAGAACACTGAAGACCCCCAGAGGTATAGGCACTCATCTGCTTCTAAAACAGATGTGACCAAACATCTTCTTCTAAAGCAGTGTGACCAAATCCTTCAAATGAAAAGGCAAAATCAAAATATTTTAAATAAAAAACAGTGTTGTGTCATGTCATTCATTTTAGGAGGCCAAAAGAAGCAAATACCAACTTTATCCTCCTCCTCCTTATTGAACCTGCTTTGTTCAATCTGTGCAATGGAAATAATTGTAATGTAACATAAGTGATCATGAGCACACTCAACACAATCAGAGCCCTCAGGCTGTTGCAGACAGCATTCATGCAATGACAGCATCATGCATGTGAACAGTAAATCCCAGTTTCCTTAAGTTGGGTTTTACATTAATTATTCTGAGCTTTATTTGAACCACATCTATAATTTTGAGAACTACGACTGGGCAAAAGAAGAACTATGAAATTAACACATGAGATGAATCATTCATGATGTATTTTAGTCCAGAACTTCAAGTGTCATTCCAATTTTGTCCAAATAAGCCCTCAGGAAAAATGTTACATATTGAGACAATTTACATGGGTCTCTGTTCAGCGAGATGGCTGTGATACCAGTGGCCAGACTCTGTGTTGAAAGGGCCACTAAACAGCCAGTCTATCTCCTTGTCCTGGTCTGAGGTAAAATAGGGTAAATTTTCTAGTTTGTAACTTCACTTTTCAGCTAGGCCTCTTCTGTCTGACTAAACTCTGAAATTAACTGCACATTGTTCAGACACTGTTCACTCCCAAACTGATAAGACCAGGGAATGGTATGCAAGAAGCTCTTATTTTCATTATTCACTACGGTGATCAAGGTCAGAAAGTTCATCATCCACCCTAGCAGGGGACTGGAAACAGAAAGACGTAGAGAAGTCCCCCCTGCCAGGAGGAATGGACAGGGCAGGTGACCCAAAATTGACCAACAGGAGTATTCCATCCCATCTGCCCCATGCTCAGTATAAAAGCTGAGGGATTGAAGGGTCAGGTCTCTTTTCCTCTGCTTCATTCTTTCTTCGATGGCCGATATCTAGGAAAGACTCTGCCTGATCCAAGCACTCCTGAATCCAGATCCGGCATCCAGCTCCTGACTGAACTGGCCCCAGCCTGGGACTCTCCCTGCATCTGCTGGGGAGGTGATCATCATCCCGGGAGCTTGATACAGTTTTGTAAACATTGTATACCTTTTTATCTTTTCCTTTTAATTTTATCTATTATTTCATTATCTATTAAAGTAGTTTGGAATTCTTCTAAACTCACAAATCTCTTCATTCCTTCCTCTTCTCTCTTCTGAGAGAGGAGGGGGGCCATCTGTCATTTGGGGGGGTCCTTTGGGGCCTAAACCAGGACACTCCTCCTTGGCTAAAGGCATCAAGCATCTATATGTACATACTTTTTTTGTGTGTGGAGTAAAATCAAGATGCTATAAAAATAATTTCATTATTCCACAGGAAATCAAAGGAAAAGGCCTCTATGAAACCTCACATTTGCTCCTGGCCCCATGAATGCACTGTCACACCTCTGCAGGCCAGCACCCACCCACAGGCACAAAAATTGCAGTCACAGCTGGTCACCACCTCTGCCTGGAAAATCCCACTGCTCCCTCCCTACTCACTTAATATCCCTTTCTCTTTGTGAAGCCTCCCCTGAGCACAGTGTTCCCACGGCTGGTAACACAGCTCCTGCTCACTTTTAACTCTGCTCCCCTTTTCCCCCCCTTTACACAGCCCTGCAAGATGGGTACTACAGTACCCCCAGCCTCATTTGCTCCATGGTCTCATTGGATTTTTACAGCTGCTGTGTATCTTCTTTTTTCTCTGGGCTAGGAGCTCATCCCTGTCTTGGGGGGGGGAAAACAAACAAAAAACCAAACAAACTACAAAAAACAACAAAAACCCCCACAAACCAAAAACCAACAGCAGCACAAAATGCAAAACAAAACAGAACAGAACACGCCAAAACAAACCTCCAATCACAGAACACAAGAGCAATACTCTTAGTAATAACTATAATAAAACAAATATGGTTGTGTCTTTTTTTGCAGTCACTTTTTCTGTCCCTTTTTCAGCCAGGCTTGGTCATGTGCTCTTACTCTTCAGGAGCTAAGCAGATGCCTTAATATAAACATCTCTTCCTTCCTGCAGATCTCTGGATTTCTCACCAGAGTAATGAGACCTGTTGGAGGAGTGCTTCTCCTGCACCTCTGCCTTGGCCTTTGCAGCTCCTTGTCTCTCTGCTGCTAGAAATTAGAGCTGATCATGGTACCCACAGATGAGCTGTGACCTGGGGAGAGACAAGAAGTTCCTTCAGTGGTGCCTCTTTATGGAGAATAAAATTCAGTGCAGCCAAGATGATCCGGCCAATGGTGCCTGCCCCTCCTATGTCCCTTCACCCTCCCTCCTCCTCTCGCCCCTCTGCTCCAGATCAGTTCCCATAGCTGGGATGAACAGTGCGCATTCCAAAAGGAAAAGCTGAGGTCCAAAGTGTCTGCACTTGTCATGGTCCCTCTGGAAAGTGGTTGGGCAGGGAGTGACCATCAGCCAAGCCAGCTCCAGAAGGCATCTGAGTCTGCATCCTTGTGCCTGCCTGGCTGACAACCAGGCTGAAGCAGACAGTAATGAAGTAATTTTGGAGTAACTCTCAGTCTCTTCCTGAGTGCAAGTAGATTCCCAGGCACAAGATCAAAACTTCTTCCATAACACAGTCATCAGAACAGTGACTTTATTGACAGAGACAGACAAAGAATTAAAACACACTAGGAGTTTGCAGAAACACTCAGTGTACCTATGGAGGACAGACATATTTATATACATCAGTTCATTGTAGAAATACAAGCGATTTGGTCTAGATGACTAGGTCCTGCAACGGATCAAGACAGCTTTTTCTCCGTGGTGCCTCTGCTAAAGCAACTGGTTCTCAGCCTCTGACCCACCCCGGCCAGGCTACTGCCGCTCCCCTGAAGGTCTCCGGTTAAGTATTTCATGCGGGATTTTCTTCTGCGCGGGGTGAGCATGGACTCGGCCTGAGGTGCGGGTCGAACACTGACGGTATCGGCGAAAACCTGGCCGGTGGGTTAAACCCTCCACGCCCCCGGAGATGTGCCAAGCCGGGTCTCTACAATGTATGGCGAGAAAATGGGGGTTCGGGGCGGTTCGAAGACATCCTCCCACCCTATCACCCCAGGGGATCCCCCGGCTCCGGCCCATCCGTCCGCCTCGGGGAAGGAGCCGGATACCCCCTGGACACCCTACGACTCTGCTCCTCACCGGCACAGGCACCTCTGCTCCACAAGGCACAGGCTGGAATTTTACCCGAACAGACGAAATCAAAGGGGTAAGGGAAGGAGAGGGGAGGAATGAGAGAAAGAAGACAGCTCCACGTATGTCAGATGTCACAGACGGCGTTACACGGGCGGTGTAGGGGGCTTCTCTGCCGGAGGAGCGGCGGGAAGTCTCCGCCCGCGCCCCGGGCCGGCCGGTAGGGGAGAGGAGGGGCGGTGGGTGCCTGCGTTGCTGGCGGCTCTTCCCGGGGCGGCCTCACTCACAGGCACTTGAGGAGGAATGAGTTGCACGAAGTGCCCCGGGGGCAGTCGCAGAGTTTCCCGATGCGGGCCCCCTTCTTCAAGGCACACTGCTCCCCGGCGTCGCACTGCGAACGGCGGTAGGTAGTGAGGTAAGCCCCGTCCCGTCCCATCCCGTCCCTTCCCGTACTCACCATGGGCACCTGCCCGAACTTCTTCTCGTAGTGTGGACCCCTCTTGCTCTTCAGCTTCTCCAGCACTTCCTGCAGAGCTTCGATCTGTCGAAAGACCCACACACAG
>VZTY01006559.1:0-30137 GCA_013400935.1 Turnix velox | reverse complement strand
GCTTCGTGGGTGGAGACAAGGATGTCATGCGGGACGGTGTCAAATGCCTTGCACAAGTCCAGGTAGATGATGTGAGTTGCCCTTCCTTTGTCCACCGATGATGTGACTCTGTCATAGAAGGCCACCGAATTGGTTAGGCATGATTTGCCCCTGGTGAAGCCATGTTGGTTGCCTCCAGTCCACCTCTGTGTCATCCTCCATGTGTTTTTGCAACCCTTTAGGAAGATTTGCTCCATGACTTTGCCAGGCACAGAGGTGAGACTGACTGGCCTGTAGTTTCCTGGATCTTCTTTCTTTCCCTTTTTAAATATGGGGATTATGTTCCCCTTTCTCCAGTCAGTGGGAACTTCACCAGTCTGCCATGACCTTACAAATACAATGGACAGTGGTTTAGCAACTTCATCTGCCAGTTCTCTAAGGACCCGTGGGTGGATTTTATCGGGTCCCACAGACTTGTGCATGAGGGTTTTCAGAAGTTCAACTGATACACATAATGTCACTGTACTATTGGGATAAAAACATCTCAGGGCCATGCTCAGTGTGTTTAGAAATCTAAGTAGTAAACCAGTGGCAGAAAAGCCACTGGTTGCCATTTATGGCAGCAGTTAAAATTATTAGTCCATGTTAAATATGTATTTAATGTACTAAGAAAATGCATGTGAGCGTGACTGAGATTACATGTATGCAGAGTCACAGAAATGTCGTGCAGAGGTGTACTAGAGACCTCACCGTGCAACATATGCTGGGCTCTCTGTCTTCTACACCACAAAGGCCCATTCCAAAGCAATCTTTTGTTGTGCCTGAAACCCAACCAAAAGGGCTAGATGCTTGCAAACCTTATTTCCCCCTCCTAGTTTCATGAGGAACCCCTTCCTCTGCCATGCATGTTTGTTATCCTGTATGATTAGCACATCTTCTCACTCCAGGATGGGACCTCATTCACATACATTAACACTTTTTGGATTTGATTCCTAGTCTTGGATCAGTCTTCTAATGGTAATCTGGGCACCTATAGAGTAAACCTCAACAAAATCACCTTCCCAGACAGCGGAGCATTTGCCCCCTCATTGCAAACATGCATGCCAAACATGTAGTTTCTGCAAGAGCAGAAGTCTCTTAAGAGAACAAATGAAATGACAGACACTTATTTCTCAAGAAATGTGATGCTGCAAGAAACTACAATAAATGATTAATGAAAGCACTCCGGAGAAGAAGAAATAAAGTAGTCGAGAACCATCTAACATGCATGTTATTTTGCAGATTTATTTGTATAAGAGATATCATCAATGGTTTCAGGTCAAACTTTAAACATAGCGCCAGAAGGTGCACTTTATTCATGCAATGCAGAGTTACACAAGTACTGGCAATGACCCTCCACAAATCAGTATGAAAATGCTTAAGCACCATGTGACAATATTACTCAGAGAAAATAAATAATTAGGCCATTCTTATTAAAAATAGCATCATACAAGTGTTTACTTTTAACCACCTCCACACTGTACTTAGTTTCTTCTCTGTTCTGATTTAAAATATGCAGAAGCAATTCTGAAATGTACACTTAAGTTTACATCCTGAAGACACCAAATTCTGTGTTCTTCGTAGGTGCATTTGATGCTATACTGAGACTAAGGCCCAGAACCAGTCTTGTGTCAGCTGGATCAATAATTCCATCATCCCATAATCTAGAGGGGGGAAAAAAAGAAAGAAAACATTAATAGTTAAAGGAAATTATCAGCAAGTAGATGTTGAAGCACCTGGAACTGGAAATAGCTGCACTACAGACAGCTGATTAAAGAGCTAAATTATGCTTGAAGCCATGGAGTTAATTCACTTAAACCATCAACACAGCAGATGGAAGCAAGTCACCCTGTGGAATTTGTCTCCTCAGGTAAAGAATAAATTTTGGGTAAATTAACATCATCTACAGTCTACATACTTTAAACAGGATGCCACATACTTATTTTTAGTATGGTCATTGCCTTAGAAAAAAGAGAACTTCCATTTTCAAACATTCCCTTGTAAAATGACCTATCTTTTCTACTAAAGATTATAGTATTTTAAGTATTTTAATGTACATTGTTATTTATGTTATTCAAGTTAGCTCAGATGAGCTGCCAGATGAGGATGACACGGGTGTTCATTCTTTAATCATGAAATGAGTAAGTTTCAAGTATTCCCCCCTATTTATCGTACTTAGTTTTGCTGAAGTCCATTTAGAAACATAGAATGGTTTGGGTTGGAAGGGACCTTAAAGATCATCTATTTCCATCTACAGTCATTATGTAGAGTCAATTTCTCAGTTACGACTGTGGACCTTCGTATGGTTTTTCTGTTCAGTGAAATTGTTCAACTGAAATTGCTCAACTGCAACTGCTAACACTAGAGCACCCTGAAATTTCAGGTACCTTAGTAAGATCAGGTCTGTAACACATCACAATCCCTAAAGCTTCTCACCTTAGATTAAGAATGGAATAAGCAATCCATCATGCTCTATGGCACATTCCCCCAAACACACACACACTCAAAACCCTACAGTGGTGTCAGAATGTTTATTGAAGAGGGCAATCTAACTGGCTGAACCAACCTGGGTAGCCAGTAACTTTTAACATAAGCAAACAGAGATACTGTAAACCTGCTGTACATGGAAAGTGTGTTTATACTTAAATTGGACTTGGAAGACTGAAGTAATACAGCTTAAGTTTCCAGGGGATTTGAATGACCTCAAAATCATCCCGAAAAAAACCCAGGAATATAGGGAGATATCCATTGATACAAATAGTTACACACTTTCAAAGTCAGCTAATAAAACAAAATCAGTTACCTATATGTTATGATGGCTTTGCAGATATAATTTTAAAAATAGACTTTTCAGTTCCACCAAACATTGATAACACTGAAGTTATCAGAACTCAAAATAACTTATGGTAAGTGTCCTGCAATGTAAGTGCCGCTTCATTTACTTCCTTGTGAGTTTCGTAATTGCTGAATCTGTTCTTTTTAGTCACACTACTAAGACTCTAAGTACCACACAAGACAATAAACTTAGTGATACAGTGGAAGTAGAGTAGAAGAGAAAAAAAAAGCAACAGGTGTAAAAGTCATACAATCTTTGAATGCTTTAAGTTGGAAGGGATATTAAAGGTCATCTAGCTCTGCTCCTTGCTGACAGGGACACCTCCCACTAGACCAGGCTGCTCAAAGACCTGTCCAGACTGGTTTTGAACACCTCTAGGGATGGAGTATCCACAACTTCTCTGGGCATACTGTTCCAGTGTCTCACCAAGTTCACAGTCAAGAATTTCTTCCTTACACCTAATCTACATCTACCTTCTTGCAATCTGAAGCCATCACTCCTATCATTCCTATTGACTGTCCTCCTATTAAGCCCCCTTTAGGTACTGAATGGCTATTTCAAGGTCTCCTCGGAGGCTTCTCTAAACCACTGTAAGACAACACTGAAGTAAGACAGCACACTCCACACTTCGACCCTAGCCTCAAGAATACTTATTAGTCAGGGTCTGCAAAACACATGCACAGCATCTTTGGTGAAGACTGTGAGCTCCATCTCCATCCTGTCCTTCCCTAGAAACTTATTTTGCATTCTTTTTGAACTCACTTCAGTGTTGGCTAATGTCTGATTCACCATCTATGGAAAATTTGAAAATACTTAGAGTAACGAATAGGGAGCCAAGACTGGCTACACCAAGAGAAAGTACAGACATTCCTGTCTAGGTGAACTATTAAGTTTAAAATTTCCTTCTGTTTGAAGATTAAGTGAAAAAAAATGTAATTAGTCAGGAGCAATATATTTCACACTCTTCCCTCAATACTAAATGTGCCAACCTCAACCCCAGAAGAAAGAGGACTGCAGACTGTACATAAATATATGCTGATAAGCTCAAGGCAGTATCACTCACTTTGGAGTGTTTTCCATCTTTGCTTTATTTTGCCATTTGCCATGGAAGTCATATTCATAAAATCAGATAAAAACATTAAGAGACTGACAATATCTGCTTTTGGTTCAGAACAAATACACGCATCTCTCCTAAGATGCCCAGAGTGGAACTGCAATAAAGGGCATGTATAGCAAGACAAGGCACAAGGGTTCAGACTCACCTTAGGAGCCTGTTCTCCAGGTAGCAGGGAGAAAAAAACCCCTGAGACCCAACTCAGAAAGAAGGTTCTATTGTAGGTGTATCTTACCATGGTGCAGCTCCCCAAGTAGAGAAGAGTGCTAAAAAGGGCAAAGGAGAACCTCTGAAGTGCAACAGGAGAAAGAAGTTTGGAGAAGTGAATACTGCTGTTAATTGTGCGAAATTACACAGTTCCCTTCTGAGGACTGGAAACAAAAGCTCGATTTAACAAATGTTACACCACAGTGGCAGTGGTCACCCACTGACCTGGCTGGCATGTTCCACAAAAATATGCCTGGAAAAAACCCAGCCTTCTCTCAAGGGAAAATAAAATGCCATAAGCCCAAATTACAAATACAAGGAAAAGTCTAGCTCTAACTAATCTTGCTCTTATTTTAAGACTCTTGGTGAAAATCCCCTTTCCAGCAGGCCAGTAAGTTAGAATCATAGAATGCATTGAGTTAGAAGGGACTTCAGAGGCCATCTAGGCCAACCCCCTGCAGTGAGCAGGGACATCCTGCATTAGAGCAGGTTGTTCAGAGCTTCATGTCTCTGGCCTTAAAAGCCTCCTGTGGGGCCTCCACCACCTCTCCAGCCAGCCTGGTCCAGTGCCTCCAGGGGGTAGCTTCAGACTTAAGGCCTTTGTCTTCTCAAGTAAATGTTACAGGTGATAGAACCCTGCTTTCCTGGAAACGGAGGAACACCATGGGAAGAAATTAATAAATTCCTCATTTTGCTTTGCTTTATGTATTAAACTGTCTTTCCCTCAACACATGAACTTTCCTTAATTTCACTCTTCTGATTCTCTGCCTCATCCCATCCAGGGGACTGAGCCAGCAGCTGTGTGGTGTTTGGTTGCCAGGTGAGGTTCAACCATGAAGATTGTGAAAAAGTAATAGTAAGATTAATCTCAAATATATTAATTTCCACTTCTCTGACTGCTACATGTTACTTTAATAATCTTCTTACATGAACACCTGCAATTAAATTTTTGTTTTATGAAGCACTGAAACTGGATGAATGAATTCACATTAAGCACTTTAAGAGTACTTAATAAACCTGATAAGGACCTGGGAAGGACAGGGATGAACTGAATTAAAAAAATGTCACCAGCTTTATGCATTACCTTCCAAATTGCACCTTCATAGCGACTAGAACTCAAATAAACACTTCCAAACATGAAGCACATTTTAATGGCAGATTTAAATTCACAATTCACTCAAGTTGACAGCCACAATGAATTTTGTGTTAAATGGAAGTCCAGCTACTTTCACACCATCACCTCTGGCTTCTGCTTCTCTTTCTTTAAAGAAAACTTCATACTCTAATGGGTTATTACATTAATAATTAAACTATCTATTAAAACCCCATTTCTAGAAACATGACTCGCATCAACACTCATTAAATATTTGTAAGAGAGACACTATGAGTAAAAGAAATGAGGTCACCAGAACTAAAATGCTCGTGCAGTTTGTCAGATGCAAACTGCTGAAATTCTTTTAGAAACCTGTAAGCAGATTAATACAACTTATTAAAAAGGTTGCTGCCTAACAACTGCTGTTAATTAAGACTGCTCACTACAAAAGGTTCTAATCAAATAATCGATTAAAATTTGATTAGAAAATGCAACAGCAGGGAACACCACTGACATCCTGTACATATAACAAATTATAAGAAAAAATACTTAAGCACAGTAGACAGGAAAATTTGCTTGTATTTTAAGATCATCAGGGTATTTTCCTTCCCTCTCATTATTACTGCAGAAAGATTTATTCAAAGTCTAAAGAAGATAAATGAAATGAAGGGTCACATCAATCTCAATGGACACCAGAGGTGAGGCAGACTGGTGCCTATCTCTCAGCAAGAGGACAACATGAGGGAGCCTGTCTGTGTGTGTGCAGCAATAAAGATGGCAGTCCTTCTGCCCATCTGTCATTCTTTCCTCTCAGCTCTTCATCGGAATTTTCTCACTGGTCTTTTCGGTGGAGTGATCTAGTTAGCATCTGACAATACTGAGGCTGCTCAGATTCAATACTGACATTTGGTGGATGGTCAGCTGCTGGGTTTTTTTGTCATGCTTGAACCAGGAGCAGAGGCAACTTCTCCTCCCTGACCTACAGTGAATGCTTGCCAATATGCAGCTGCTGATGTTGGCAGACAAATGAGTTGGCTCCAAGGTACAAGGCAGTTAAACCCCTCCCTCAAGCACATTACTTGCACCAGAGAGTGCGATCTTACTTCATCTCATTGCTTCTGCTTGGGCAGTTTACTCTGCAGTAATTAAAACTTTCAAGCTTTTGGTCTGAGATCTTGCTTGGGAATTAGCTACAAATGAAGTAAGGAGGCATGACAGTACAGACAGGAAGGCATGAAATCAGGGCAGAAGACATATGAACATTTACCAACACACCCAATTATCCCTAAAAGACAGGAGAGAGCAATTAAGAGTTTGTGGACAAAGCAGCTCATACTCACAAGAGCCAGAAACCAGCCTGGACTGTCTTGACCTGAGCCCATCTTAAGCTTTTCTCACAAGCACTTCTCAGTGAAAAGAGGCATTCCACTTTCTTTGCTACCACCTAGATGAACCTCAGTGGGATTTCAGCTCTGACATTTGGCTTCATGTCTCAGCTGGGCTTATTAGCTCAAGTGAAGCATACCATGAACCTAAAAACATTCAACACAGGCTCAGGCTGATTCTCAGCCAGCATGCATCTGCACATGTTGAATTTCCTTTCCAAGCTGCAGAGACAGTAAGAAGCATTAATCACTCTGTTTTTTTTTTAAATGAAGGGAAGGACACTCACAAAGAGCACCTCCAAACCCCCAGGATGCCTAATCTCAGGCTATTTACTAAGGTGCCTTCTGGACTTGCAAACTAACTCCAAAATGGTTAGATATGCTGGAAGCATAAACTGATAAAACTTGCTCAGTAGAGAGCACAATACTAGTGCTACATAGTTACATGCCTAAAAATCAGCAGACATTACTAAAAATTTAGAATCTAGCTTTTTAAATTACAATCTTACATGTAAAACTACTTTCTTGTAGATTAGTAACTTAATGTTGAAAATACTGACCATGGCCTGTTGGTTTTTGAGAAAGGACAAGTTTTTATATGGCTTATAAGCTGAATAAGTTGAGTGAAATAAATAAAATTTTTATTAATCATGAGTACATATGGTTGTATTTTCAGTGAACACATGTTAAAAACCCCAGATGTTTAAAAAAAAAATAAAATCAAACCATTAATCTTCTCTGTGGTAGGGATTAATTTTTAACATAGACTGTTTGACTGATATTTTAAAACTTATTTTATCAGTGGAAAATTCTCCTCAAAATCACTCTAGAAGAGGCCAGTATGTGCTTGCATTTTTTCTTCTTGCCTCAGGGTACAAGACACAGGTACTAGGCTGGATCTTTAAAGGGTACTGAAGTTCTTAACTTAATAAAGGTGTACAAAATATTTTAACAGCTGACACCCATACATTCTGGGGAAAAAAACATAAATTCTGAATCATTTAAAAAGATTGAACAAAAAAGAAATCAAAACCAGTGTGCCACAAGAAAGTCCATGTCAATTATAATAATTCATCAGTTATGTGTAAACCCCTCATCCCCCCAACTACCAACAGTGGGGGATTGCACAGATACACAAAACATTAAGAGGCTGAAAATATCTGACTCTCTGCAATGCTACTACACAGGCCTCTGCCAGAAGCACAGACCACATACACAGAATGAAACTATCCCTAAATCTATGACTCATGTGCCATATGACTGCAGCACTGAAATATACTAGATGATACAACAAACCCTGTTCTACATATCCTACTGAGAATTCACAGCCCCAGTCAAGGAAAAATGGAAAGAGGCACTTGCTGAAGGCACTCATTAGATTAAACATTAAAATTAATATGGATCCCTCAGATGTGATTACTTCGGTTAAATTCACTCAACTATCCCAACAGAAAACAGAACCAAGCTACCATTCATTTTACATCTTCCTTTGCATTATGATAAACAACACATAAAGGAGCTCACTGATGGTATGCTGCTGCTGCTGCTGTATCCAACTTGTTAAATCTCAGATTAGGCAGGTATTGAGTTAAACAAAAAAAGCCTCCAAAGTCCTTCTCTTATTGGCATCTCTATGATACTGTCTTTCGCCCACCTATTCACACAGTTTCTGCCCATGATGTTCATATCACAATTAATCGTGTCCCAACCACTCTGTGCCCACATCCGTTTCCAGATTTTCCAGCTTGCAAGTAAGGAAATTGTCAGTAATTCTAATCCAGGTACACAGAAACATATATATAGCAGACTTGACAGCTATATCCTTTCTTCAAAATGAGAAGCTCTAGAAGTACAGTAAGTTCCATCATTATGTGCCACCCCCTACCACTCTTAGCAGCTGAGAGGCTGTGGAGTATTAGCTTTTGGATACTGCAAGCAGAAAAATGTACAGGAAAATCAGTACAAACAGGACAAAACTAATGCAGAGTAAAAATCAGAGGCCAAGAAAGCCTTTTTATAGATAACACCTCAGGATACCACTTTTTGGACTCTTATTAATAGTCCATAAACTCGACCACAAAATGCTGCAAAGGACTTCTCAACAAAACTGAAAACACTGCACTCAGGGGATTAAGCCCTCTCCAAATTATTATAATTTCTATGCCAAGATCCTAACTAGAGATTTCAAAATAGCTCCAGATCTTCCTGAAATGTCTTCTTTACCACTGGTTTCTTCTACTTGCAGAATCCCATTAATAATTCTTCATAACATGCACGTAGTCACTAATTACACCTCTCATTGGGCTCTGGAAAGGTGATAAGATAACCATGCTTGATAGAACGATATGGAACATCCAGAACAAAATACATGGAATATAAATAATACACTACTATATCATTACTACACAGAACCAGTAGAATAATTCCTGCAAGTGCAATTCCTGCTTTCTCCTGAAACATTACATACTACAAAGTCTCAGAGACAAGACAGGCAAAATGCTGATTTGAAGCTTGCTGTGCTGTATTCCTGCACATCAAATGCAATCTTTGTTCCAGATTGCTTTGTTCTGCTGTTCTTCAACACCAAGATTTAGATGTTATTGTTACATCCTGTGATTACAATGAGGTTTTGGAAATGTCATCTAAATGTTACCTTGCACTGGAATAGTAAGGGTTTCCTTCCTCTTCAAATCTCCTAATGATTGGTTCCTTCAAAGCTGCTTCATCTGCTTCTGATAACTAAAAACAGGCAAATACACAAACACAGATAAGGTTGTTGTCTTCCACAGCAAAGCTTTATATGCAGCAACAAACTAGAAAAAAACTATCTAAATATTCTAAAATTTTATCTCCCTTTTAACATACAATTCTCTGTTCAGTGTTTTTGACAATGAAATTAATATACCACTTTTCAAAATATGTGGACAAAAAAGAATGTAAAAATATACTTAACTGAGTGTAACAATAATTGGGGAGTATCATCAGAAACATTACTGAAGCTACTGCACTGAAGAAACCCCATTCTGAGTGTCTTGTGGCAAGATTTTTTAATAGAACAGGTCTGTGATCTCTAGCACTGAACTTTTCTACGATCACTGCTGTAATTCAGAAAACATTCATGTTTCTAAGACATTTTGCTGGCATTAACTACAATTACTTTCTTCAAACACCTTTTCGATTTGGGAAGAGAGAGAGATAAGGGTGAATATATTTTATTCACAGAAAGCCTGATGAAAGTATAGAAAAAAGAACTGTTGAGATAACAAGCACATACTGCTTCATTAATATGAGTAACTAGTGATGATAAATACAGGCAATTTTAAGACATCACAATAAAATAACTTGTTATAGGATCAAAGCACCAGTATAAACAAAGGAAATTTTAAAAAGAAGCCACCAATCAAATCAAAACAGCAGAAAAGAGTGTAGAGAAACTAGAAAATATTATTAAAAATACCACTAATTTTCAGTTAAAATGTTGAAATGGGTAAAAAACTTTTCCAAACCTCTACAGCCTTCTGCTGTTAGAAGTTTTATAATTCTCTGTTACTGAATAATTTGAAGATCAACTTTCTATAAAATTACCATCTTCAAAAATAATTGGGAAGACATTTTGTTCCCACATGTTCATCCTCAGACTCCCAAGTCTGAGAGGATCCCTGGCTGCTCTTCTCAGGCAGAACTAATGTTTGCAAAAAGCACAAACATGACAATATGGGAAATACCCTTTTAAGCAAAGACAAGCAGTATCATGAATGACTGCAACATTTAGAAAATATAAACAATATAATTTCAGAAGTGTTTCATTCTTGCCAATGAACAAGGTGGCCCTAGGATAAACACAATTCATTGGTGTCTTACTCTGTAACATAGTTTTCCCTTCTCAAGTAACTCCAGTGAGAGAGTAAATGATAATGACATGACTGCACATGAAAGACAGACATACCTGTTTTCCCTCCCTTGCCTTTTGGTCCTTAGCTATTGTAGCGAGAACAGTTGCAGCTTGTTCCCCTCCCATTACTGATATGCGAGCATTTGGCCACATATAAAGAAATCTCGGACTAAAAAAAAACCAACCATGTATTAATTATTAAAATAAGACATTTCCATTTTTCCTAGTAAAGAACCAATTGTCGTTCAGCTAAGAATTTATTTTTATGCATGGAAAAAATCTTACAATTTTTTGGTTTTTAAATAGTTAACATATAACAATGCTTTTAGAATTATGCTCAAAAGGAAAAATCTGTGCATTTCCTATACTCAACATCTTTAAAGCTTATTTATCTTTTTCTTGAGTATCTTCATCTCACCATCGTCCCCAGGAATTTTTCCCTTTTAAAGTATCATCAAACACTTCAATAGACTTCAATAGACTTACTAAAATGAACAAGGATTTTTTACTCTTCATATGGACACAGACTAAAGGACCAGCCCACCCTGTCTAATGATTTTCAGGATAGTACTATTTTTCTGTCTCCTTTTGGGAGAAAAGCTTTCCAGCACATTTAGATGTTGGATGACCTCCCCTGTCACCTAACTCAAGGTTAATTATAAATCTGATAATCTCTATAGGTTTGTCATGCTGTTACTAACTTATAACTACATTCAGTAAGAACTGTTCTGCCTTCCATATAGGAGAACTTAGTACAGAGTTTTGATTTGTTGTAGTTTTCTGAAGGGTACCTCAAAGTCTTTTCACCCAATTTTATCTCTGTCATCATCTGAAGTAACACCTACCTATATGCTCTTCCACACATCCCATAGTTTCCAGCTCCATAAGAACCACCAATAATCACTGTTATTTTAGGTACACTGGCACAAGCCACAGCGGTTACCATCTTGGCACCATCTTTTGCTATCCCTCCAGCTTCATATTCTCTACCAACCATGAAACCTGAAAAATTATAACATGAAAAGAGGCACACTGACTTTATATTATCATGTCTTGTTGTATGTCATAGTATATGCTTTACAAAAACACAAAGAACATGACAAGGCATGGCCTTCAGCAGCTGCTGACAGACTGATATCAGAAAAGGCTGGAGATACAGGTAAAATAAAGCTGTCTAAAAGTCACAGCCTCAACAGTTAACAGCAAAGCTCACAATACAGTGAAATTTCAAAACATTGAGCTTATTCACCTGTAATATTCTGCAAAAACACAATGGGAATATTTCTCTGGCAACACAACTGGATAAAATGTGTACCCTGTAGAGAGGAAACGAAAAGATTTTTTAATAGAGTAAGTCATTAGAAGTTGGATCAGTGTGACTCTATCACTACTAGGGCTCCTAAGTCTGTGACAAGTGTCCTTCCACTCAAGTCTATGGGAGTATCTGCACCATGAATTGCTGTACTATTTCTGCTTCATCCAAAGTCAAATGCAAAACATGCACTCACTCTAACAAAAGAAAACTTCAAAAATGTGAGTCCAAGGGTAAAGAAGAAATATTACCCTTAAAAACCATTACTGCTGGTATTAAAAAACTCCAGTCTTAATTCAGCCAATGTGTATTTAAAGCACAGACAGCTTCATAGTGACATGGAATTTTGGACATGAACATCTGACATGGAATTGTGTAAAACTGTGTCACAGAAATTAAGACAGCCAATCAGAAAAAAAAGTATCTCCCCATTTCCTGTACAAAAGAAAATTAGGCTCTGAAATTGAGAAAGGCCCTGTCAATTGCTGCAGCACTCCTCTTATGGCAGCTGTTCTCTCTTCATTTTTGAAGCTAAAACTATTTCCCTAGCCAAGATGCAAACAGTAGACTCCAAATTTCTGTTTAAGCTAGAAAATAATCTAAATCAATGAAGCTCCTCAGGTTACTTACACATGGCTGGTAAGAAAAAAAAATCTGTAGCATAGCAACTGCAAAAACCATCTAACTTCCTTACAATACAGAGCAAAATTTATGAAAGCCAAAAAGAGGGGGGGAAAATCACAAAACATTATCTTTAGCTAGCTTTTTCAGAAAAGCATAGTGATGATCATGGGAAAAAAGATGTGTCACAACTCATAATAAAAACACAATACAAAATGTAGAATCTGATGCTTATGGACGTAACATCATGGACAAAGGTCTCCTTTTAAAACTGAAACAAGTGAAACCTGACCATCTCCTTTTACAGCACTCATATGCCAGCAAAAGTCAGAAAAGAAAAACTGCTTAAATTTTTTTCATTACTAGGAAAAATACCAGAAAAATACTGAAAGTATTAGGAATACTGAAAGAATTTTTTAACTTGGAAATAACTGTGTTAAAACTGCCAAATTAAAACCAAGTTGAAAGTACTGCTTCAGTACATGAAACTCAATTTAACGTATCATTCATTTCATTACAGCACTGAAGCAAAGAAGATTACTTGCTTACTTCTCCCAATCTCTCATCAAGGCTTCCTTTTTCCTATACATTTTCAATACTGATTTCCTCATCATTAGTCTGAGCAGCCTGCTAGAGCAGAACTACCATTAGTTGCTATTACAAAATTTCAGCTGACAGTAGTTTCTTGAAAAAATAAAGACCTGAACTAAACAACACAGAACAAAGCAAGTAACCATTCTGCCATCCCCAAAAGCTTTTTATCACCATCAATAACCCAGCTCAATCTGTAAAGCACTCTAAACTGTAATGCAACCATCATAGGTGTCCATTAGTTCACAAGAACAGGTATTTTAGTTCACAGATAATACAAGACAGCAAATGTTACCACTCACTATTCTAATATTGCTGCTTCTTCAGTGAAATAGGAAAATTAAATGTCTTGAAAGCCAGCAAACTGTACTGGAATCCAGGTTCTGTCCTGCTCATTTTTTAAAAGGGTTCCTCATTTCAAGAGCAAGTTTTCCAACAGCAGGGGACAATATATTAATTTACCTTTTTTGCTGACTCTGAGAAAAGAACTCCATTGTTCCCAATAATTCCTACTGGATAACCAAATATTCTTGCAAATCCTGAAGGAGAAAGATAAATTTGTAAATTTTTACATATATTTATTTTGCTACAGCATAGAAAAGTAACTTTCTCTTGGCACTGTAAACTGATATTCTTTTAAGGAAAAATATAATTAAAAACTTCAACTAAAAAAACAGTGGAAACACATATAGAATAATAATAAATTTCTAAATACCTGTAATTAAAGTCTCTCCATATAAGGCTTTGAATTCATCAAATTTACTTCCGTCTACAATTCTAGCAACAACCTCAAGAAAAAACAGAAAAATTAAATTTCTAGTCTTTCATAGATTTGTTTAGAAAGGGAGATCATGCTAACATATAGCCTGAAAAAAAATGTTTTCCATTTAGAGAACACTGAGCAGCCCACCATATAAATAATCTGGATGGGAGGCAAAGGCCATTTACTTCTCTAAGTGTGATTTGTCTAAATATTACTAGTAAATTGAATTTCAATATTAAGACTATTCTAACTAACCAGTTTAAATTATACAGGAGCATTTTCCTGACTAGTTACATTCCAAAGAAAAACTTCTACCTCTGGTTATAATAAACATTAATCAACAGACTCACATTTATAAAGAGAAAAACATATGTCGCCATGAGTCTCTTTTTTATAAGTTTAGTTTCAGCTTTGCATTTGTGACATACAAAAATAACGAAGATCTGAAGATTCTCTGAAATACAAAGGACCTATCTGATATAAATGCAGATCTACTGCTAACAAGATCTACTGCTATGCCAGAAGATATTTATTTCAACTGTAAAAGAATATTACAAGTTGCCCTAATGCAAGGCAAATCTGGTAACTTCTGACAAATTATTTTAAGAAAGTTACCTACCTAAGAATATTCTTGAAGTAAATAGTCGGTTGCTAATGAAACAGGCTCTATGCAAAATCTGATAAAGGATACCGTCTCCGATAAAGGTTCAGAGAAAAATAACACCACTTGACCTACAGTAGAGTACAATCTCTATATGTGTTTGGGAGAGCTCTGGAATATTTAGGGTACTTGTACTATGTAATCTTGAAATACTGTGCCTTTACTTCACAGGATTGACAGAAAAAGAAAGCTATCATATCACTTCAGCATGCTCCAGAATGCTTTGCCAACACAAAGTTCCCTTTTACCTGGCAGATTTTTCAGAATGCTTTCAATCTTTCATCCTTGTTTCTCCTTCTTTAAATTATAGCAATTAATTATAGTATTTTCAATGCCATTACCTATACAGTAGATTCACTGCACAAAAATTTATCACTATTATCACAAATCAGGCATGATGTAAAGAATGACTTCTTGGAAGAAAACTGAGTTCATGTATGTATGGGTATGCGGCTCTGGTGTTTAAATTCATACCTCTTTGACATCAAAGTTCCTCTTAAGCTGATCACCAACTATTCCATATATTTCATCAGCAGGAAATAAAGGCTCTTCTGATGGCTCTATAGTCACCTGCAGCAATTAAACAAAAGCAATTCATGCAATGAAGGGACTGAGTCCACATTATGACTTTAAAAAACTACTTAGTTACTAACAGGTTTGAGCATATAAAATTCTTGTTCTGGTTTGTCCTCATTTTGCATAAAGACCAAGTTATTTAACTGAAGGTTGATAACATTTTATCACTTACTGTTATCTCTGTTTCTACTCCTGTGCATATCTCCATATTTCTTCCACGTTACCAAAAGTTAAGCATGTCTTCCCATTTGCTTACTTTCCCTTGTGCTCTATTAGGCAGCCAGTAATATGAAAAAATGATGAAGGGTTTTGCCACACAACTAAATATAACATCTTGGATTCCTTCAGGTGCTGAACTTTAATGTTCAATTAACATTCTCACATCTCAAGCCAAAATTAATTAAGGAAATTCCTCCTACATATGTTGGGTTTGTACATATTGCTTTCTATAGGGCATTTTAAAAATCAATACCATACAATTGCAAGATATAAGTCTCTCCCCTCAGTTCAATACCTGCCACTAAAAATCATAGAAAACAAGTACTCAAAATCATGCTTTAGCAGGTATCTAAGTCCAAGGGAACGTGGACTTAAAGTTGAATTAAGCACCTTGCAAGAATGAGTTAAGCTTATAGTACAATTCTGTAACTGTAAAGCACTGTTCTATTTTCTTCATTCTTGCATGTAATCCCAGTGATTTTGTTATGAGTAAGACAGCAGCAATGTAACAGCAGAACACAAACGTAAGAGAAATCTTTAAGCACAAGAACCATTAATTTCTGTTTTCGAAGTATCTAAGTCAGAACCAAAAAATATGCTGTAGAGATCAGGCAAAAAACTTATTTCTGTTTAAACAGAGTGCTGCTGTTTTTAAATTCAATGCACTTACATCCACTTTCTTTCGGAGATTTAAACTTCTTACAGCTTTCCTTGCCAGATGAAGTGCATGATTGTCATCCAAAGCATAATGATCTGTTACACCAGATTTTCTGTATGTAAATAACAGCAATATGAAGACTTTAAAATGATCTGACAATAAAATGTGAGATTGTAGGCTTTATAGATACTACAATACATATTTTGTTATCAAATTACTTTCAAAATAAAACCTGTGTCATGGCCTCTTCTTTGAAACAGTACATTGAAGTTACCATACCTGATATAAAATAGCAACACTAGGAAGTAAAAAATTCAAATGACAATATGAAAGATGACAAACATTTTTCACATTAAAACAAAAATTAATCTGAAATTATTCATATATTTACAAAAATGTGATTAATTGCCTTAAAAATAATTCTTTCCTTCACTAGTTTTTTTCAATGTGTATTATTCTAGTAACATTCAGCTTTAAACAGTATATAAAAGTCTATCATATCATGTGTGATGCTGCAGTTGTTTAAATATGCATTTTTAAATAGTCAACAATGACAACAAGGTCACTAATTAGAGTAACGTAAAGTAACTACACTAACAATAAAATAATTCCACCAGCTAAGGACAGAAAAAAAATCTTAATTTTCTAAATCTGAACACAGTTTCAAAAAGATCTAAATATAAAACAAATTAAGAATAAGGAAAACAAAAAGGTAAATGGAAATGGAAAGACAAGCTTATAAAGCGTAAAAGATGGAATAAATCAGCTCTAATATTTCTTTGAACCTGCAGTGCAGATCTGCCCCTCCAAGATCCTCTGCTGATACCTCTTCACCTGTTGCTGCTTTAACCTATCACAAGAAAAGGAAAGTGAGAACTTTCTAGCATTAACATGCATTTTTACTGGATAAAATTCTTCCCTTAATGTTGTATTTCTTAATGTTCCTGTTTTTGTGACTGTACAAGACATTTCAAACTCTTCTGAGTAGCTTCAAACAATGACTCAATTGAAACTTATCATTCTTACACTTTGCTTTCGTTACACAAACTCTTCTGTGAATTTTAGCTTACATACATAAATATTAACCATAAACCAAATATGAACAGTTTTTATATTCCAAGTTTTCATTAAACACACAATAATTTAGTAAGAAAGATTTTCTTAAACAAAAGCATAGTAGTAGCATAAAATTATTATGATCAAATAGAGTATCTTCATTAAAATATCTGGAATGTACAATCCACATCTTGCCAAATCATACAACCAAGAAGTTAATTTGAGAGTGGATAATCTCCTCCTTCAAACAAAGCCATATCATTTACTGTGCGGCAACACCCCACAACTATTGCATCTATCCCACTCTGCCATGACTATTTTGAAAAGGATTTGGTCAAAATATTATTCATCATGTTCAGAGAGTATAATGGAGGTAAGGAAAAACTACCACTTCCAAAACAGATTTCAGTTTCCGAACTCTGTGTCTAAAACCAAAGCATGTGAATATATTTATTTCTGTGTGTATATGCACATATGCTTCCAAACTGTCAAGTTAGTAAAAGTACAGATATTGCCTCACATTGCTCCTCCTCATATCACAGATCTTGGAATCTCAGAATAGTTGGTGTTGGAAGGGACCTTAAAGATCATCTAGTTCCAATCCCCCTGCCATAGGCAGGGACACCCACTCCATCAGGTTGATCAGTGCCTTGTCCAGCCTGGCCTTAAACACCTCCAGAGAGGGGGCATCCACAACCTCTCTCAGGAGAGGTAAGTATAGGCACAGAATATATATCATATAGGCAAGTATGTGATGTAAGAGATGGATCCTACTATGTAGTATATGGAGAAAGGCACCTGTTGAGAGCAGTTCTGTAAAGTATTCCAAACCATCCTCGGAAGGAGTCTCTGGGTATGGTTCGGAAATGGCCTAGGGAGATCAGTCTTGATTTGGGTTCCTCCTCAACTCCTAATATTTCCCTTCATCATCTTCATGAACCTTCAGTGCCACTTGAGCATGTGCATGTCTTTCTTTATCTGGAGAATCCAGAGCTAAACGGAACACCTCAAATAGGTCCTAGAAGGCCTGAGTAGATGGGAAGCATCATTACTGTTGACTTGCTGTATCAAATGCATTCCCAAGACATTGTTGGCTGCCTCTATGGCAAAGGCGTGCTGCTGGCCCATGTTCAGTTTAGTGCCCACTGGGATCTACATGACTTCTGCCAAGAATCTTCCCAGTGGCAGGTTACCAGCCTGTTTTGATGCCTGTGATTATTCCTTCCTAGAACTTGCCTACTCCTGGTGGACAAGATGACCACAAGCCATCAATGTGCCATTTGGCCAAGATATCCTGGGGACATAGAAGGAGCTTAGTCGATAGGTAGAGACAGGAACTCCTCACCCTCTACTCTGTCCTGGTGAGACCACATCTGGAATATTGTGTCCAGTTCTTGGGCCCTCAGTTCAAGAAGGACAGGGAACAGCTTGAGACAGTCCAGCGCAGAGCCATGAAGACGATTAAGGAATTGGAGCACCTCCCTTACGAGGAAATGCTGAAGGAGCTGGGGTCTCTTTAGCTTGGAGGAGTCTAAGGAGAGAACTCATTAATGTTTATAAATACATGGAGCACAAGTATCAGGAGGATGGAGCCAGGCTCTTTTCAGTGACATCCAAAGACAGGACAAGGAGCAGGAGATGCAAGCTGGAACATAAGAGGTTCCACAGAAATATAAGATGATCTCTTGAGGTCCCTTCTGGTCCCTAACATTCTGTGATACTCTTCAGAAGTTTCCACTCAGCCCCTTTCTCGAGCCTATTGAGAAAGCTCCAAAAAGCAGCAGCATCACCTGCTTCATTAATCACTCCTCACAAGTTTTTATCATCTGCAGATTTGCTGATGGTGAGCTATAAACTATTATCCAAACCACTAATGAAGATGTTAAACAGCATTGACACCACTACAACCTACTGAATGACATCAAGCTTGAGTTCAGCAGTTCAACCAGTTGTCACACCACCTCACAGTCCATTTAGCCAGTCTGTACTTCATCAGTATGTTGAGGATGTTATGGAAGACAGTGTAGAAAGCTGTGTCAAAGCTAGTATGAACAGAGCTCTCTTTGCATCTACTGTGCCACTCCATTGAGCATGAAGGGCTTATCAGTTTGGTCAGGCCTGACTTCCCCACTGTAAGTCCATGATGATTACTTATGGTCACCCTCTTGCCTGTCCTACTTTTGGAAACTGCTTTCAGGATTATCTGCTTCATCACCTTTCCAGGTACTGGAGTAACACACAGTATTCTACAAACTACTGTTTAAATAGTACTAACTTTCCTAAAGTTCATTAAGTTCTAACAGACTGCAAACAGAGCCTTGACAAGTTATGTGGGCACTTACAAAGAGCTCCTGTTCAAGGTACTTCAACTACCAATTATTTGGGAAACTGAATACAAACTTCAGATGAAATTTGTATTCCCCCCAGTGGATCAAGCAGACGTGTCCCCAGCACACAAATATCTGCTAGTTTGGCAAACATCCCTTATTAGCAGTTTCTGTCACCACTGAGAATAGTAAGTGGAAAATTTTTCCCAATGGTGAAAGAATGAGGAGTTCCTCGCACAGGATGGAAAAATCTACAGGTCAACATTGCATCCTGAGATACCAAGCTGTATTACCAAATGTGAGTATATACATTGCTCAGCTGGGGCCTAGATGTTTCTACTCCTGTGACTTACTACTGCGATCCTTCTGTTCATGAAATCATTGCTCCTCACCTTTCTAAACAAAGACCAAGGAAACATGCAGTTCAGACTTCAGAATGCACCTGCAATTCACCCTTTTCTAGCATACACATTGCACCACTAATTTTAATTGTCAGTATCTTTCTTTCACTTCCTTAGGTTTTTTGTTTCGTACAAGTGAGGGATAAAATCCAATCCCATTTTCTTCATATAGGAAAGACATTTTAGGAACAGAGTACACACTACAATGGCTACAATATCCACTACAATGTGGAATGTAAGTTTCTAGGGGAGTCTGAAGTAATTTCGGTGACTGGAAAAATGCAAGGAAAATATTTTCAGTGAGAATATGAAAAGCTCTACCAAACTGCAAAGCTGACAGGTAGTGATATTACAGTTTGATAAGGATCATTACATCTGCAGGTTCCTACAGAACAAATTAAATTGGAGAATAGTTGTGAAATCTTCCTCTGGAAGGAGTAAAAACTTCTCCTCCTTTCTAACCTAAGATCCTTGCAGTTCATTGACTTGCCTAGACAAGTCTTTCCTATGAGACTGACTCAGGAAACACTTTTTCAGATGCTTATCCTGACAAAAATTTCCTGCGCTATAGCTCAGTGAAATACATGTATCCTAAATTCCCTTGTGATGCTAAACAATCACAAGCCTCTCAGAACAAGAGAGTTTGGTTCCTTCTGTTTCAGTTTCCTGGGTAGTACTGAGTATTAGCTTTAACATAGCTCCAAGCAGAACCACTCAAGGTGCTAAGCATTCCCCAGCATTCTTGCCAATGGCGATGCCATGTCAGAAGAGCTAGGTTTGCTCAGAGCTGTATTAGCTCAGGTCTTTCAGATTAACCAGTAGATCTTCTGCAACAAATCACTCTGAACTTGAGCAAGTCCCAGAGACAGTATTGCCACCTTCTATGCTACTGGCTCTAAGCTAATGAACTGTGGTAGAAAGGGTTTGTCTAAGACAGCTCAGATGTTCCAGCAGCCAGGACAGTAATTTGTAATGCAATAACCAAGCTAATAACAAGTCTTATGCGAAAGTTCATTTCTTCCAACATACCCAGAAAAAGACTTATGAATCACCCATTGTTACTCACTGAGCTGATACTATTTTCAGCTAATATCTTTATTTATATTTATGCCACTCTTCACCAAGAAGCTTCTAATTCCTCAATTACAGTGATAAATTTAGTGAAAGTTGCTTAATTCTGGGGGAGGAACTGCCCTTCTGTTTATGTATACACAACAAGCTGAAAAAGACTACTGCAAAAGAAAATTAACAGAGACTGAGGTAAGATGTTTGAAAGAATTACTGTATAATAAATTTAAAGACAACTTCTAGAGTTCTAAGTTCTAATATCCAGCAAATAAATTAGTTAAATTACATAGCTGCTATTAATTACTGCTTTTGCTCTCTGCTTGTCATCTTAGGAAGCCTCCACTGAAATACTGAAATATTTCAAGATAAATGCATTTGTCTACTCCAGTAGACAACAGAGTATTCTTGTACTTAAAGGTGTGTGTTCCCTGCTGCTTACATTGTCTGCCAGTTACATTCTGAATGTTCTGGAACAGGAATTAACATTTACCAGCCAGTATGCCTGCATAAATTATTAGATACTTTTTTAAAACTGCACAAGAATTCAAAATCTATCTATACCTTGAACTTCTGAAGAAATAAAGGGCATAAAATCCTAAATCTGCTTTTAGCATCAAAATGACAAAGTTATTATTCATATTGGTATAAAACTGAGCCTACACTAGAACAAACACCATCAACCACTCCCTTTTCTGGTGGAGCCAAGTTACAGTTAATTTTAAAGCTCTGTTATGCTGCAATATTTTGCACAGCAACAAATTCCACTGAGTTCCACAATAAAGCAAGTTTTAATTCAAAGGAGTTTTTCAGGTCAGTCTCCTTAGAAACAATTTCTTTAGTAATTAAGTAAAAAAATTAAGACAAACACCACTGTAACTGCATCTCTTTTGTCTGTGAACTGACCCAAATATAGCAGTTTTACTTCTGAAGTTGTCTAATCTTGACTCTGAGGTGCAGTATTCACGACTATAATTTTCAGCTTGACATAAACCCAGAGACTATATAATTGAATACACAAAGCATTTTCGTAATTTAAAATGTCCCTGGAAATCTTAAAGCAGTACTATAAAAACACCTTAACAAAGCCTGATATACATGAACCTCCAACAGATGGTACAATTAAATTTATCAACATTCAGGTAACTTAAAAAATGAAAACCAGAAAATCTCTAAGTAGCTCTTAAGAAAGGTCTCAATAGCTTAAGCTATACAGTTATCAGCAGTATATTTTTTTGACGGGCCACATTACTAGAAACTTCTACATCCTTACCAGCGGTGGCCCTCCCAAGAATATTGTTCCCTGTTTGCCAACAATAATACTTTCATCAGCCATCGCAGGTACATATGCTCCTCCTGCAGTACAGGATCCCATCACTACTGCTATCTATAGGGAAAACAAAAACCACAAATTACTCAGTTGTCCAACCCTCAGAAATAATAAACACATACACTACTATTATACATTATACTCATTTTGATACAGGTTCTGGGATAGCATAGCAAGATTATTTTTGCCTGATTGAGCAAATTTTTTACTTATGTTTCAGCTTTTCTTATAAAAACTAGGGAATCTCTCCAGTTTTCAACAGTCTCTTAAACTATGATCTTCAGATCATTCTCAGAAAAATAAATATATGACATACCATGAGCTACATATGTGAAGGGAAAAAGTTTGAAACATAGAGGCTGCTTCCAGCATTTATCCATAAGTCACAGTTGTTTGTTTATGGACATTCTTTTACCAATGCATTAATCCTGTGAATAAAATTCCTCACATCTACAAATAATGTAACCTCAGTTTCTCAATGGATCAGCTTTAACTGCCATTTTGAGGCCTGTTGAGTACAGTCTCTAGCACAAATCTCTGCTTTGCCCTTTTGACAAATTTTGAGATAAACATGTGCGCAAGGAACATACTTCATCAATAATATTTCAGTGATACTTTTACAAAAACAAGTTGACTCCAGAAATATGAATAATTGTAGTACTATACAGTCTTGAAAGTGAAGTTTCTCACTTCTTCAGGGGAACTCTTCCAAGAAAAACAGTTTGTAAAGCAGAAGAAATTGAATATTCATAGGGAAAAGGCAAGCAAGACAAAACATTCTTTCACAACCATAAAAAAAAGGAAAACACAAAGTAATTTATCTGACTGTTGTTTAAATTTCAACTTAGGTATCACTTTTTCCCCTACACATAAACTGGAAAAAACAAAATTTACCCATCAAACAGCACAACCTAGAATTGTAAACTAATATGTTGCTTCCTGATATGATTCTTTTAATTACTGCATAGGAAATTACTCATGAGTGCAATAAAAATCATCAGTGTATGTACACAATTTCATACCCACTGATCAGCTCTTGGCTGTATCCATACAGCATGTGAGTGTGAAAATGCCTAGGAAACAACTAACCAAAAGCTAATCACAGCTTCCTGATTCATAGCCACACAGACATCAATGCAATTTAAAAGCTGCAGTAGGAGTATAATAAATTAGTCATAGGTGTAAGAGGAGGGGGAAATTAAAAGCAACACAGGCAACTGGAAAAAAAATTGGAGGAAAAAAACAGTAAAACTGAGATGGGCTGGTGAACTGGGGAACCAGGCCTTCAGGAAGGCCACAACACAGAACATCATGTTAAAAACTAACAAAATCCAGACTCCCATATCAGAAACATTAAATAAATGGAAATTAGAGGACACAATTTCCATGTGCCATTTCCTAATGAAACATCTTCTCAGACAGGGAAGATGATTCAAGCTACTGCAGTCTACTAGCACAGATTTACCTAGGAGCACAGTCTTGAAATTCATATAATTCAGTGAAAACACCAGCTTACTGCCCCATAGCCAAGAAATCAGACACTAGTTGCTGCTGGCAGGTAACATTATGCTCCTATATATATTTATGTCCATCACCACTTGACATATTGAGCAGTGCAGTTGGGCTCCTTCATCTCAAAAAAAAAGATGTAACAAGATTCAGGAAAAAAGTTTACAGAAGATAAACTAGGATCACCAAAGGTATGGAACACTTTCTGTAGGAAGAACAGCTAAGTAAGCTTGAATTCTTTGCCCTGTAAAGGGGAGTAAGAGGCAGGTGTATGAGAGGTCTATGCAAACATCAGAAAAGGCTGAGTGCTGGCCAATTAGAGAACAATTCCATAAGAATGATGTGGCTGTCTGCTTTTCTGGAATGTTCCTTTATTTGGAGACTATCTTTATAGACCATGGACAACTGTGTGCTTCCTAAGTAGCCCCTCAAAGCTCCCTTCTAAGAATCCTCCTAGCATGGCAAAAACTACTCTCCTGAAGATCTGCTATCTGCTGTCTTGCTTATCTCTATTGAAATGTTATGGCCAAAGCTGCCGTAAACAGTCAAATCCTTAGTTGCTTCTACGTTCATCATGAATAATAGCTACAGTAGTGCATCTCCTCCAGCATGCCACCTACGACAAAAAATTGACCCCAATCTATTCATGAAACATGACAAAAACAGTTCTAAATCTGGGAACTGTGACTAATAGTAATTCTATACATTAGAAAATAACCTTACTGTCAGGGCACTTTTATCATACAGTACATAAGTGTATAAAACAGACATAAATATATGCATACACCTGTTAATGGAAAGCATGTCTTCTCTACTAGTCATCATTTACAGCACTGATGCAGAAGAATCAACCATTCCAAGAGATTTCCTAGTTCTTCCTCACATGGCCTAGACACCATGTTGCCAAGTCCCTTTCATTCCTATTCCAAGACAGGAGCAGGTAGGTCATATCATTAACACTAGCGTCAAGACAGCTTCTTCTACGCTATAATTAATTTTTGTGGATAGTTATTGTGTTTACAGTGCCTCCAATGCCTATGCTGTCAAAATGCATAGGTAAAAGCATTAAAACCAGATAAAGACAGCAAACAAAAGAAGCAATTATTGCATTACATTAAGTAAAAGCAAATTACCTGTGGAATCCCTTGTGCAGACATGACTGCTTGGTTATAGAAAATACGGCCAAAATGATCTCGATCTGGAAATACTTCTGCTTGCCGAGGTAAATTTGCTCCTCCCGAATCAACTACAGTGAATGAAAATATATTAACATGCATGCCTTTGAACAGTGTTATATACTTAATTTGATGGTAAAGCATCTGCATGTTACTTAAAATAAACAGCAACTACTATCATAACATTTCCATGACTTTACATATACTATGGTATTCTTCTAGAGAAGAAAAAAAAGTGAAAATTTGTAATTGTTCACCTTATCCTGCTGTGAATTGCAAAGGTAAAATAATTCACTAGGTTTCAGTGATGAGTAGCATACATATAGGGACTGAATGTCTCAAAGGTGCAAAAGAAAATTAACCTTTGTTTCAAAGGCATATGATTCCCACAAATCCTTATTCCATAAGATCTTAAAACAGCAGAATCACACTCATTTGATCACTTACTGATAACTTACTAAAAAAAAAGTTGTCTGAACACACAGAATTTGCTGCTAATTCAGACTAAAAGGTCATACAGTTGCTTTGCAGACAGCAAAGCTATGTTTCCTCTATTTATTATGACAAGGATAAAACACAGCCCTCCCCTTGCCTCCAAGAATCCTTCCACTGCTGTATGGCAACCAATAGTTCCAAGCTCAGATTTCTCCTAATCTTTCTCCCAGTATTCTTAGCACATTTGACTTGCAGCAGTTTAAGAAATTACAAATGCTTATGCTGGCCAGCATCGATAATTGCATTGACTACCCAACTAGCACAAGCTAGCAACATCTTGCTTGGCAAACCAAGTAATGCCTCTCAGATGCTATGGAGGCTGCTAATCTGAGCAGAACAGAATTTTTTAAAATGTATTTTTAAAAAGAGACATCCTCTGATGCTGACTTAAAACCCACAGGGATATGCGTTTTTTAAAATCTGTCAAAACTGGCTGAAATTGGCTAGTAGGTTCAAAAGTTATTAGACTGGGAACTGAGGCTAAAAGACACTGACAGAAAGTTCTTGTATTTGCACAAAACCAGGCAAAGAAAATTCTACCTCTAATATACTAAAGACATATGGTACTCTTAATCTGATCTTAATCTTTAAAAGAAGTATGTACAGGTAAAATTTCATGGCAAAACACTGATGTAACACACTAAACACCAAACGTGAAACAATAATTAATGAAATTTCTGCTTCAATATAATTAATCTCAAATTGTAAAAATCTGTTGATACAAACTATTATTGACATTTTTGGCACTGAGACTTTAAAAAATTTCTTTGGTATGGTCTCTCACACAGCTACATACTCCTACGAAAGACAAGGAACTGTTTTTTAAACCATAATCTGTCTGAAACTGTAAGATGGATTGCTCAAGCACGACAGAAGGATAAGCAATAATAAATATATGATACAGTGCCACAACTGTATTTGTGTCTTATGAACCAAGTCCTAGAACAGTGCTAGAAGTCCTAGAAGATCGTGTTGAGAGCCTATAGGTACTCTCTACTTAAGAAATGACACTAACAAATTCACTCAAATACGTGTGTCCAAAATAAATATCCAGTTAGTCAAATCTGGTGACTCTTCAGTGTCAACAACAGTTATTTAAATAAACAGTGTAGATGTAGATATCCTGAGCTGCCTTTAACACAGGACATTTGCTATTTCTGCAGTAGGACTTACCCAAATATAGGCAAGGGAGATGATTTTGCATTGCAATTTCTTGAGCACGTAAATGTTTCTTAACAGTGATGGGATAGTAAGTACCACCTTTGACAGTTGCATCATTAGCAACAATCAAGCATTCCACCCTAAAAATAAAACAAGTTTGTAAGAGAGTGAAGTACTTCTGATGATGAAGTATGCTTGCTCATTAAATACTGCAACATGCCAGGGACTGCCAAAGCCTCGATGCTCAAGAAGACTCCTTACCAGCACTCCCTCAATGGAATGTTGCAACAGCATTCTCAGCACAGTTGTTTAACTCCCTAAAATAACACTGCATAGCATAATATTTAATTCCAACTATGGCCTTGGAACTACTTTTATTGAACAAAACAAATTCTCAGCCAGGAATACTGTTTTATTTCTTGCGAACTGCCCTACCGGTGCACTAATCTCTTTCTTCCATTGACACCAGAAACTCTACGTGTATTATGCTGTAATAAGGAATAACTAAAAGAACACAAAGAAAGACTTAAATTCAGCTAAGACTGAACAAATTAAGATATCAACTTTGTTCATTCCTTGGGCATCAGAATTGAAACACTAAAAATGCTAATAGCTTAATGCTCAAAACTAAAAATTATTACACTTCCTTCCTTTTCACATCATTAATATAGATCACTGTTAACTCTCACCCAGATACTCGTCCAATTCCTGTGATAATGCCTCCTGCTGGTACCTCTTCATTACCATACAACTGGTAACCCGCAAACTGGGAGAACTCCAAGAATGGAGACCTGAACAAGACAAATATAAAATAATTTAGAAAATGAACTGGTCCTACTCACCACTGAATCTCATCAAAAAGGTCAAATTTTAACAATGACTTTTTTTTTTTTGAGCAATTAGATTTTTGTAGAACACTTCCATGTTAATTTGCTAGTGCTTATGGAAACTAAAGAGAAAAACAAGCCTGCTGCCTGCCTTACCCACAACAGAGAATCAGAAGTATTTTTAAAAACCAAATGTACCTACCCTGGATCAATAAGCCTGTCAATTCTCTCTCTGGGTAACAACTTTCCTCTTGATGTGTGAAGCTTACGAGCCTTTTCTCCACCTCCTGTGATACAACAGTAAATTGCTAGATTTACTATGGACACAGATAAATAAATCACCACTTATATTAAAACTAAGAATGGAAGTTCGAAGTTTTGAAGTTTTTGAGAATGAGTTCTGATGAGTACCCACTCTTAGAAGTACGTATCTTAATAATTAATTTAATAAATAACAGTTTCTCTTCAAACAGATTCAAGGTATTGATAAAAATGCTTGCTTTTCAGAATCTATTCCATTTTCCTCCTAATTTTTTATAGTTAGTTTTGAGGTAAAGATTTTAATAGAAGCAATCGTCTGAAACTTTCCCCCACTGTTTAGCAGTGGGCAAAAGAGCTCGAAACACAAACACACAGACAAAAACACAGCAAGAACTACAAAAAAATATTATTCCCCAAAACTGGCTCAAAATAGGTATGCTGAATCCAATCCTGAAAGAACCAACATCATCTGAATTATTTTCCTTAGAACACTCTGAAACTGAGAGCAGAGTTCAGACAAACAGAATTTAATATGAAGTTTATCTTGGCTTCACTTTAATCCTTCACTTGAGGTAATTTTAAATCATATCTTTTGCCCTCTGTGTCATTCAATATCTGAGATATGTGGACATACTCAGCCTCTTCAAAACAACAGCTTCTACAAACATCATCACTCTATGTAGACAGATCACTGATCCACCTCATCACTCTACAATTGTCTCCCCTGTTCAAAATAAAAAGGTGCTATTTTGCTAACATTTCTCCTGAGACCTCAAGATTTCTTTGTTGGGTAAGCATCACTGAAACAGAACTTCTAAGACCACCTTTTAAGTCCTCTCTCCCTCTTCCTTGATCACTACGCACAACATTTCCCACCTGTTAGGTAAGCCAGAAAGCCCACAATTTCTTTCTGATTCAGTATGTTCATTAGGTTCGTATATCCAGACTATACCTAATACTTGTAAATTCCTTCTGTACAAGTTTATTAAGATACATCCTTTTATATCCACCCACAAATCTAATACTCTCATACAAGTTCTCTACATCCCACATCATTGGATAACTGCATTCTCTCTGGCCTCTATCTTGCCTTAATCATTTACACCTAGAGACAGATGCTGCAATAATAGTTCTCCATCCAGTGACCCTTGAAATCTCAGTGTATTCCACTCTCCTCACACACTATCCACAAATGCTTCCCCTTCCGGCCTTGTCACCAGTCTGTAATAAACATAAATATGGAAATTGCTTGCGAGAAAGCTTAACCAAGTTTCGGGAAACATTGATGAGACAAAAGAGGGCATTCGAGATCTTATCCCAGACCACTGATGAGACAAAAGAAGGCATTCGAAGAGCTCACCTGAGACAAATTGTAATAAACATGAATGTACTTTCTTCTGTTACTTTTATAAAAGTAAATGTATTTTTGTTATAAGGGACGGGAAACTTGAGACAAATTGTAATAAGCATGAATGTACTTTCTTCTGTTACTTTTATAAAAGTAAATGTATGTTTGTTATAAGGGACTTGTATCTGAGGCAGGAAATGGGGGGGGGGGGAAAATTTGTGACGAAAGGTTATCTCGGCGGCAAAGACTTGAAGGGGGGAGCTTCTGAAACCTGAAATGAAGATATGCAGGAACGGAGAGTACTACAGAGGACATGTTTGGACATGATCACGGAAAGGACTATAAATGGACTGCAAATTGTTTTGGAACAAAAAAGGTAAAGCGAAGGCTACCTTTGCAGCGCAGCGCTGTATATTGCTTNCGAAGGCTACCTTTGCCGCGCAGCACTGTATATTGCTTATGTCTTGCCTTACTGTAATTAAATAAATTCTGATTGGACTCGAAAGCAACATCTTCCATCAATAACAAGTCTATTTAACACTTCTCTTCCAAGACCAAGATGCTGGCCCTATCCTATGCCAGCCTCCATTCAGTAAAGTGTGAGAAGCAACATGCTGGATAGTAAAACAAACCTAGAGGCATTTAATTTGAAAACCTTTCCTAATTTCTCCTTTACAGCAATGCCTATACAAACCACTGTGACTTGCCGCCAGTCACAGAGACTAAAAGTACTTCTGCTGCTTCTTGTGCTTGCCATCAGAAATCTGTATGTTCAAAATTACAACACACCATACACTCTCCAGGGCTGGGAACATCTTCATGTTCAGGGTTATCCAGGGGGATGGGATATGGGTTTACAAAAGCTCTTCCCACAAAAGCTCTTCTTTACCTACGTAACAGGTAAAGATTGAAGCATTCCTCATAAAGACCTTAAGCAAACTGAATTCTTATCACCCAAAATGAAATATTAACATCCTGGTAGAGCTTCCTGAGATGGAGGGCAGGTAAGGGTCACGTTCTTGTCCTGTTATCATGTAATGGGCAAGAACAGGAAGACAGGGATTAAAGCCATGATCACTAGTTCATGAGTCACATTTTGGATTGCTGAATAGTTCCCACACCCATAAATGACAGAGGATCCATGGGTTTCAGCAAACCCACAGGAAATCTAGGAGCTTAGTTCTACAGTAGGCAAGGAAAAAACCTTAACTCTTCACAGGGGATTTGGAGACGGCT